>PVIA01000887.1:0-199145 GCA_004024845.1 Tonatia bakeri
CCTCCTTTATCAAATATCAATTGACCGTAGAGACTTGGGTTTATTTCTGGGCTCTCTGTTCTGTTCCATTGGTCCATGTGCCTGTTCTTATGCCAGTACCAGGCTGTTTTGATTACCGTGGCCTTGTAGTATAGTTTAGTGTCAGGTATTGTGATCCTTCCTACTTTACTCTTCTTTTTCAATATTGCAGTAGATATTCACGGTCCTTTATGGTTCCATATAAATTTTTGAAGTGTTTGTTCTATGTCTGTGAAATAAGCCATTGGTATTTTTATAGGTATCGCGCTGAATGTGGACATTGCTTTGGGTAGTATGGACATTTTAATGATATTAATTCTCCCAATCCATGAACATGGTATATGTTTCCATTTGTTTGTGTCTTTTCCAACAAGGAAGTATAGCTGTAAACTTTATTCACTCAAAGCCCTTTGTGTTAGCTCACTTATTCAATATAGATTTATTGGGTGCCTACTTTGAGCTAGGTTATGCAGGGAGCTACAAAATGCTTACAGCACACTCTCTGCCTCCAGTGGAGGAGAAATCCATGAGGGAGATGGCAATTTAAAGGAATGAGAGTTTACTTTTGTCCATGGAGATTAAGGAAGACTTCATGGAGAGATGGTGTTTGAGGCCTTAAAAAGTGGGTATGGTTTTACTAAGGAAATTAAGAAGGAGGGCATTGATTCTAGGCTATAAGAGTTTAGATTTTTGATGATGGTCATAATGAGCCATCACAAGGGGTTTTTTTTTGTTGTTGTTGTTGTTGTTGTTGTTGTTGTTTTTTAACCTGGGGAGCAATTCAGGAAGATTTCTCTGCCAGAAGTATATAGGAAAAATTAGAGTGAGGAAGACTGGAGGAAGGTGTAAGTGATAGAAGGAATCATAAGCCAATAATTGATTAGATTTATAGGAAAAAAGTGGAACAAAGAGGAGTCCAAATCTGGGTAACTAGAATATGATGTGCCACCTGACAGAAACGGAGACAACAGGAAGAGGATTATTGGAGGAATGGAGAATATGATTAATTGAGTTGGAAGCACTCTTAAATGGGAGATTGGAGAGTGGCTCATGCATAGAAATGACCACTGAATCTGTGGCAATAGATGAGTTACCCAGGTTGGCTGTTCAATAATAGTCTGAACCTAGGGAAAAAGCTCTCCTTAGAGGGTGGTGGGAAGGGAAAGAGCCCCAAAAGAGAAAATTGGAGCAGTCAGTGGTTGTAATCACAGTCAGCACTGGGGTGAAAAAAAGCCTCTTACTGCAGGTGGCAATTATAGCAGTTTTGGTAGGTGGTGTGGAGCACAGGAGCATTTTCATAATGCTCTATTCTTTTTATTTCACAGAACGAAAATGCACACTGGTATGAAATGACCTAAATTGAATAATAGTTAGAAATCATCTTTGCCACAAAGACAGTATAACTCAGTGATACTGGTTACTTTGCTATTTTAAGTAAAAAATACAAAATAAATAAATCCTATACCACAAAAGGTTCAGGGCTTCTGTCTTAGAATGCATCAGGGTAAGTAGAACACCATCAGGCTCCTGATTGGTCAGGACTCTGAACCAGTTTCCAAGTGACTCTTAATGTGACAGGAAGAAGCAGCAAAGACCTGGTGTAAGACTCAGTGTGTTCAGTGACACAAGAGACTCTCTTAACTACCTTATCTTCTGACTCTTAGAATAATGACAACAGTGATTCCATCTCCTTTGTTCCTACACTGAGCTGTGACCTCTGTATGCTTTTTCCAGAAGTAAAAATTCTTAACAGCAACCACATCTAAATTTTTAGCCTATTCAATTTTAAAGCTTCCTTTTATAAGTTTGTTATAATAAAGACAATATCACAGTTGCAGCATTGTGTATGCAGTCTTTTTTTAAAAATTCTCACCTAAGGATATGTTTAATGATGAGAGAGAGGGGGAGGGAGAGGAGAGAGAGAAAAGGGAGGAAGAGAGGAGAGAGAAGAGAGAAGAGAAGAGAAGAGAAGAGAAGAGAAGAGAAGAGAAGAGAAGAGAAGAGAAGAGAAGAGAAGAGAAGAGGCACATTGGTTTGAGAGAGAAACATCAATCAGTTGCCTCCTGTATGCACCCGACTGGGGATCAAACCTGCAATTTTGATCCCCAGGGAAACTAGGTATGTGCCCTAACTAGGCATTGGACCTGCAATGTTTTGGTGTATGGGACAGTGCTCCAACCAACTGAGATGCCTGGCCAGGGCTGTGTATGCATTCTTGACTATGGCACAGTTCTTTGGAACATCACAAGACTAAGATAAGCATATAAAGGTCAGATTACAGTTGTTCTTTTTTGGTTCATATAAGTAAATTCTAAGTCAAGTAGTGGAACTTAAGATTTTGGATTAATTTGTCATGTTTTTCTGCCTGTCCCTACAGATCATTTCCCTCCAGGAAAAATTGAAATACTTTCTGGAGAAGTGAAGAGATCTTTCAGCTTGTCACACAAACACTGGATTCTCCAACCAGATTGAAGACTGCGTGAAACTGAATGTTTCTGTTCATTTCACTGCCTTATGTTAAATCATTTGTATTTGTTTCTCCGAGCCTTTCTTCTTGCTAATAATATTTGAAGTTTATAGTAGTGTAGAAAGGGACATAACATTTAAAAAGTAGTAAACCTAATGACCCAACTCAACTATGGGCCTTTGCTTCTCTTTATGAATTTGAGAATTACTTATATTGCTCTTTCTAGGTGCCATAAGATGATTCAGCCATGCTTGCCAAAGACAGATAGTATATAGACTGCAGGGCATGTAGCTGGTTTGCATATGTTTCAGCTTCTCTTTCTGTTTGCTTTATATATTTTCTAAAAACATAGAACAAATAAAGTAATTTCTACTAAGGGCTAGGACTGGCCACAGTGAATTTAAGTGCCTACTTCGTGGCAGCTAATAGTAAGTGTATCTTATCTCTGTTTAGGTGATAGAGGCTGCTTTCTTGCTCAAGGATGATTTTTTTTTTACTTTTATTAGCATTTATTTTATGCTGAATTTACTCCCAGGCCATATGATTTTATTTCTTCTGGAATATTTTTTCCTTCTGTGTAACTTCCTCTTCTGTTTTAGGAACAATCTGCTCTTTTAGTAGGATCATCTCAGTGTGGCAGGGAGAGCTCATGAATGGGTTAGTCCACCCATGAGCTCTGTAAGTTCTGCACTGCATCTTGGGAGATTTGTTCACTTGGATGTACTCAATAACCAGAGAATCTACATCTAAACCCTTAAGTTCAGCATTACTCTCTGCATTTTGAAATGTGGAGCAAAAAATCAGCACTCTTTTTGGGCCGTGAACCCTGTGTCCAGCCCTACTGTTTGGCCTGGGCACATCTACCAGCTCCACCATTATAACAAGGCAGTGGCACACGTTGCTTCTGCAAAGTGACATCTTTCAGATACTTGTTGGTTTTTCAAATATGCATACCTTTGTTTGGTGGCCTGGGCAGTTTCATGAGTGTTCTTAAAGTGAACACAAAGATTTGAACCTCTTTATTTGCATGGTTTTGCAAGGTTTTTTGAGTCAAATGAATAGCAAGCCATTTTCAGAGGTCACCTCAGGTCACTTACCAGAGAGTCAGGGATGATTTCTTGTCACTATCTTTGTTCTGCTGTTGTGTTTTTAGGACTGTGTCCCATTGTTATTGCCAGCTAAGAGAATAGTTACAGAAGAGATGAAATTCCAAGCTGTTCTCCTTATTCTGAGTCTCTTCATCCTAACCCCCATCAGAAAGGGTTAGGACAAACCAGATGCCTGTGAAGACTACCTTAAAAACCATGGGTGGGTTTGTTTCTTCAGCTGTATTCTTAAGGTTTTTTACTCTGTATTCTTTAAGTAATAAATACATTCCTTATTTTAAATGGATTGCTGTCACATTATTAAACTACTCACACAATGAATACACCCATATCCAAAAGGAAACTGGAGAGACAAGCAGTGAACTAGGATCAGGAAATGTCATAAAATGGCACCAGTACTGGGACTCCTAAAGAGCAAATCATCCCATATTAATCCTACAGCATTGGAATTTCAAAAGCAGGTAGAGAGATGTGATAAAAATGGCAGTTGCAATATTTGCATTAAATTATGTTGTAGTGGAACAAACACAAGGTTGGAATCCCAGCTCTGCTACTCACCTTGGGCAAGTTCCTACACCTCTTTGACCCTCTATTTCCTCATATGGAAATCAAGGGTGATAACGCTTATTACCAAGAAGTATCAAGATTTTCTGGAAGCAGCCCAGCTAGATTTAGGTCTGGTCCCAAATAATGAAGTTGGTGTTGCTGCAGTAAATGCACTTTGCAAGTTTTCTCTGTCACTTCAGGTGCTCCTATTCCAAGTTGAAGTTAGTAAGCCAAGGGCAGGGAAGGGAAGGTCAGTATGTGTGGGAAGGGCCTATGGAGGAGGGATGAAGACAGAAGGAATGCTGAAGGCTAATTAATGTAGGGAAGAAGTGGGACTAAGGGAGATAGACATGTTAACAGAAAACAAAATGAAGCCAAGTTTAGGAAAGAAGTTAGAGGACAGCTTGAAAATCAAGATATAAAAACAAATTTTCCCCAGAAACCCAGAATAAAAGATGAGAACAAAGAAAATGGGGGAAAAGAATTATGCATCAGAGGCAGTGTCAGAATGTGTGAGAAGAGGAATGGTTTGAAAAGAAGATAGGTCTTCTCAGATGAAGGAAGGCAGGGGACTGGAACAGAAATGGATAAAATAAAGTACCCTGGGAACATGGCTGGAGAGACAGGTCAGTGGGGGTGGCACATATGCATAAGTGGCATCAAGGGGTCAGAGAGGTAGAAAAGCCCTATCCAGCCCCTGTCCAATACTTCAGCCCAAGAACAGCTAGAGCTATAATGAGTGGCAAGAAGGAAGGGAAGACAACAGGAAGGGGCAAGGTCAAATTCATGCATCCACAGTGCCCTTCCATTCCCTCCACTACCTTATCTCATTGAAACCCTGGGTAACTGCTTCACCACTGCTTCACCCTCCAGTTCACTAAGGCTTATTGCCACCCTGACTTTCCACCCCACCCAACACACACACACCATACACACACATGATACCTCAAAGTTTTTTCATAGACCAGTGATTCTGACTTTTGCATGTTATAGACCTGCACTGTCCAATATGGTATTCACTAGCCACATATGACTTTTGTACACTTTACATATGGTTAGCCAGAATCCAGATGTGTGGTAAGTGTAAAATACACAGAGGGACTACCCTGTTCCAGCACTCGGGCAACCTCACACTATCCACATAGGCCATGTAGGCATGGTTCAAGTGCAGGTTGCCCTGGGCTTTTGTGGAACACTCTGTAATCCTACTGAAACACAGGAAGATAGTTTTATGAAGAGCTGCCTCTGGAAACCATTCTAACTCACCTCCTTATCTCAGGGAAGCTGCCAAAAGGCACTTTCTCATCCACCTCCTTCATTCTGATAAGGCATGGGACATTCTGCTTGCCTCCCAGCCCCAAAGACCATAATCTGCTTGGCTGCAATGTGGAATTGGCTACTCAGCAACAGTGTCCACCTATTCATATTACATGTCATAAGGCCCCTTTTGTTCCAGTGTTATCCTGATGGACAAGAGACACAAAGACCTAATACCACCGAGGCTCTTATTTTTGCTTTCTCTATAAGTAATAGATTCTCTGGATCTATTCATTTTTTTCTAAAGTTGTATCTTATTGATTATGCTATTACAGTTGTCCCCATTTTTACCCATTGCCCCCCTCCACCCAGCACCCCCTACTCCCTCAGTCAATCTCCGCACCATTGTCTGTGTCCGTGAGTCATGCATATAAGCTCTTTGGATACTACATTTCCAATACCGTACTTTACATCCCCATGGCTATTCTGTAACTTCCTATTTGTACTTCTTAATCCCCTCACCTCTTCACTCACTCCCCCACATCCTCCTCCCATCTGGCAACCATCAAGACAATCTCTGTATCCATGATTCTGTCTCTGTTCTTTTTGTTTGCTTAGTATATTTTTTAGATTCAGTTGTTGATAGATATGTATTGTTTGCCATTTTATTGTTCATTGGTTTGATCTTTTTCTTAACTAAGTCCCTTTAACATCTCATATAATAACGGTTTGGTGATGATGAACTCCTTTAGTTTTTTCTTGTCTGGGGAGCTCTTTATCTGTCCTTCAACTCTAAGTGATAGCTTTGCTGGGTAGAGCAATCTTGGCTGTAAGTCCATGCTTTTCATGACTATGAATATTTCTTGCCAATCCCTCTGGCCTACAAAGTTTCTTTTGAGAAATCAGCTGACAGACTTAAGGGAACTCCTCTGTAGGTAACTAACTGCTTTTCTCACTGTTTTCAAGATTCTCTCTTTATTGTGAAACTTTGGCATTTTAATTATGATGTATCTTGGAGTGGGCCTCTTTGCATCTATCTTGTTTGGGGTCTCTGTGCTTCCTGGATTTGCATGTCTATTTCTTTCACCAAATTAGGGAAGTGTTCTTTCACTATTTTTTTTTCGAACAGATTTCCAATTTCTTGCTCTTTCTCTTGTCCTTCTGGCACCAAATTGATGTGAATGTTGGAATGCTGGAAGTTGTCCCAGAGGCTGCTTACACTATCCTAATTTTTTAGGATTATTTTTTCTTCTTGTTATTCTGACTGGTTGTTTTTGCTTCCTTATGTTCCAAATCATTGATTCGATTCTCGGTTCCATCCACTCTACTGTTATTTGTTTTTTATTTCAATTAGTGTAGCCTTAGTAATACTGTGTATTGTCCTTTATTTCAATTAGTGTAGCCTTAGTTTCTGACTGGATCTTTTTAATGCTGTTGAGGTCCTCACTAAGTTCCTTGAGCATCCTTATAACCAGTGTTTTGAACTCTGCATCTGATATACTGCTTTTCTCCATTTTGTTTAGTTCATTTTCTGGAGTTTTGATCTGTTCTTTCATTTGGGCCATGTATCTTTATCTCTTCATTTTGGCAGTTTCACTGTGTTTGTTTTTATATATTAGGTTGAGCCATTATGACTCCCTATCTTGGTAGCTTGGCCTAATGTAGTAGATGTCCTGTGCACTCCACTTGCACAGTCTCCCCTATCACCCAAGCTGGGTACTTGAGGTGCACCCTTTGTGTGGGCTGAGTATACCATCCTCTTGTAGTTGAGCCTTGATTGCTGTTGGCAGATTAATGGGAGGGATTTACCCAGGCCAGTCAGCTGCAAGAACTGACTGTTAACACTGACCACCAACCTCTGCACTCTGTGGAGGATCGGCTGTGCAGGAGAAGGGTAGTGGTGCTCTGATGTGGTGGTCTGTAGCTGTCCACTAGGTGCTCAGGCTCCGAGATTTCCCAGGTGCTGCAGGCCAAGGTCAGCCTCCATCTGTGTTTTGATCGGGGCCACCTTCCCTGAGCCATAAAGCAATCTGAGACAGCTGCTCCTTGTGCTGGCCTTGGAAATTCCCAGGTGAGGCTAAGCTGTGAATCTAGGCTGGCTGCTGCTAGTGCTGGGCCTGGAGCCGCTTAACAAGAGGTACAGGGGATCTGAGGGTGCCCTGAAGCTGGCTGTTGTTTGATAGGACTTAGGAAGTCATGAAGGGTGAGCCAAGAGCAACCATTCTTATGGAAAAGTCATGGTTAACAGTTAGGGTGGGCCCATAGTTGGGTGGTATGGAGTCTCAGGGGATCTCCAGGGTGGAGCCAAACAGTGTTAGCCAAGTTGATGGAGTCTCAGATATAGCACCTGTGTGCTGGCTCTGTGGAGGGAGGGCTCACAAAAGGGACATTAACCTCTGTCCACCTTTCTGTCAGAGAGAAAGCTGCCCCCCAGCTACTGCTTTGAAGTCAAACACTTAACTTCATCCCTTTATGCCACTGGTGCCTTTCAAGCTGCTACCCCAGTGCTAAAGCTGAAAGGGAATGAGTCTGAGTAAGTCCATGTCTGGGTTCTTTAAGGGAAACTGCTTGGGACTCCAGAAATTTCTTCCACTGACTCAATCCCCACTGGCTTTTGCAGCCAGTGATGAGGACTCAAATGTTGGAAAATTTTAGTGTTAGGTAATTGCGGGGAACTCCATCCCATGGAGCTGTCCTGGCTGCTGAGGATGAGAGTAAGTCGTCCCAGACACAATCTGTTGTCCTGGTGGGAAAGGGGGTGGAGATTCCCTCTAGTGGAGCATGCCCTGAGCCCTTCTCTGAAACAACTTTTATTAGGATCAGTATATGCAGGGGTATTTCATCAATCAATGCCCAAAGACTATAGCTAATACAAAACAGATATTATCTATAGATAACAATTGAAGGAACACAGAGATCTGCCTCAGGTTAGGGTCTGTTAGATGTGCTGATGCCAGATGGTCCTGTTTCATGAGATAAGGAGTTCACTCCCTATGCTTATCTGGTTTATACCAACAAGGCTATACAAAGCAAAGCAGTCTTCAAAAGGTACAATGCATTCTTCAGGCCTGGTTTCCCACTGGAACCCTTGGTGCTAGCACTGGGTCAAGCCTGCCTCCTGCATTCTCAGCATTCTGGTCATGACTTACAGGCCTCTCTCAAGGCCTTGCTCGCACAGGGCTACAGTCTCCAATGCCACGCAAAGTGGTCCCTAACAAGTAATAGCTAGTAAGCTTAGTAATCAATGCATGTAAAAAGCTATTGTTTCAGGAATTGAAGGTATGACCCACCTTGACTCCAGGAGACCACAGCAGTTCTGTCTTTGTGCATCAGGAGGACTGCGAGCAATCAAGATGGTATCTGAGTCATATGTCCACCTCCCAGGACACAGATAAAGACCATAGCCCAGGACACAGATGAAAGAATGCTGCAACTTTTTATCTGATTAACCGTTTCCCTGAATTCCAAATCCTTTACCTACACTTTTCTTCTCCTTATAAAAAGGGTCAGTTTGAAATGGAATATAAAATGGTCTGTTAGGGTACATAACCCACTGTCTTCTCAGATTGCTGGCTATCTGAGTAAAGCACCCACAAAGGTTCCATCCCTGTCTCTGCTTATTGGTTCTGGTAGTGACAGGCAGCATGAATGCTGGCTTTTCTGGTTTCACCAGGAGTTATGGGGACTTATATTACTGACACTAGAACCCTGGACTAGGGGGCCTGGTGTGGGGCTGGGACTCCTTGCTCCTGATATATCCCTCCTAAATTTTTATCTATCACATGTGGGTGTGGGAGCAGCCTATTCAGCATCTACGCCCTCCTACCAGTCTGGATGGATGTGGTTTTTTTAATTCCATAGTTGTCAGACTTCCATTCAACTTGATTTCTGGATGATGATTGTTCTATATTTTAGTTGTAATTTTGACATGGTTGTGCAATGAGGCAAGCCGTGTTTACTTATGCTACCATCTTTACTGGAAGTTGGGTTTTTATTTCTTTATCAGCAGATCTATAAGCCTGTTTGACAACTTCTAAGACATTTTTAAAAAAGGAATATAAAATATCTTATTATTAAGAATTGTTTTATACTGATTACATTTTGGAATGATAATAATATTAAGGATTGTGGTGTTAAATAAAATATACCATTAAAATTAGTTTCACCTGTTTGTTTTTACTTTTTAATAAGGCTGCTGAAAAAATTTAAATTGCATATGTGACTCCCTTTATATTTCTATTGGACAGAACTGTTATAGATTGGTGAAAAAAGAAAAATTGGTGGTAGTGAAGATGGACGGACAGACTTTTAATTTCCTATTTGTAAAAATGCATTTGTAAAAAACTATCACTACCAATTTACAGGGATATACAAGATCTGTTTGGGAAAAGTCCAGCTATTGTTAACATAACAAGAACAGTTTGTACAACATCAATGTAACCTGGCAGTCAAGGAGAGTGGACTAGAATGTGTGTGTGTGAACAATGATGACTTCACTGTACTAGTCAGTGGGGGTGGTAGATGCCATTGAATGAGCATGTATATTGTGTGTCCATCACATTCAAAATGACTGAACAAGCAGAGCAATGGATCTGCATCAAATTTTGCATGAAGCTTGAATATTCTTCTGTGGAAACTATTTGAATAATTCAGAAGGCCACAGCTATGGGCGACTGGTGATTGGCAGCTTCATCACAACAATGCACCTACTCATGCATCACATCTTATTCAGCTTTTTGGTGAAACATCAAAATCACCCAGGTGACTCAGCCCCTCTAAAACCCAGATTTGGTGCCCTGCGACATCTGGCTTTTCCCAAAACTAAAATCGCCTTTGAAAGGGAAGAGATTTCAGAATGTCAATGAGATATAGGAAAATATGATGGGGCAGCTGATGGCAATTAGGAGAAATGTATGAGGTCCCAAGGTGTCTACTTTGAAGGGAACTGAGGTATCATTGTCCTATGTACAATGTTTCTCATATCTTGTATCTTATTCAATAAATGCCTCTATTTTTCATATTACATGAATGGATAATTTCTGGGTAGACTGTGTGTGTGTGTGTGTGTGTGTGTGTGTGTGTGTGTGTGTATTTTTTTCTAAGGGATAGATCTTTGACCTTTAAACTGAATAAAGGTAACTTTATGGAAACTTACTGCATTGTCCTTCTTTGCATATTATTTCGGGTGGTAAAAAATTCCTCAGATCAATGAGGATGGTATTGAAGTGCTCATTCTTTGAGGGGGTAATTCGTAGGACCTAGAGAAGTAACCACTCCAAGTAACTGTGGTGGGTGCACCTAGTAGGGGTGTCTTTTGGTCCAGTAGGTGTTGGACTCATCTGGTAGCCTATGTTTTGCAGTGTTCCCGTGGCTTCTTGGCCCACCCTTTCTTCCCACACACAAATAAGGAAAAGATGTGCAATAATAGAGTCAAACAGTATATATAACCAGAGGAACCAAAGTAAACAAATACAAATTTATTCTTTTCAAAGCAGAATTCAAGGGAAAGGGGAAAAGCACCACAGTGAGTAGCAATCAAGGTTAACCAATTTGTTTCCAGTCCTGCCCCTTCATCTCAAACTTTTCTAGATCTAATGTGCTACTCTTAGCACCTCCCTTAAATCCCTTCCCTAACTCTCATCCTCATGACAAGTTCTTGCAGCCAGCAAACAGCATAGTGGGCTTCAGTCTAGCCTCAATATTGCCCTGGGGATAGAAAGGACATTCAGCAGGTCACCCCCTTCCACAAATGCATCAGTTATGGGAGGAGATGTAGGCTGGGAGCTGAGTCCTGGCCTTGAGCTTTTCCCTCTCCCACAGCCATGGGTGTTAAAAAAGTAAGAAGGAGCTGAAGTATTCTTTTGTTCCCAGAGACAGTTATTGACAAGGAGGCCTGGAAATAGAGGGGTCCTGCTGAGCAGCTAAGTCTCCACAGCCCTAAGGCAAGGGCCCATTTCTCTCCCAGGACTGTTTGTCTTTTAAAGCAGCTACTTTCTTGGTTATCTGTCACCTATGTCAAAAAAATTTTGATGAGATTCTTGGCCTGAAATGGTTTCAGAGGCCATGAGTCTACCATTGAGAATGTGTGTTGAAGGAACTCTCTAGCCTGAAGCTGGATATGGAGCTCAGGTCCCAAATACACACCTCAGGCAGTAGACTATTCCTTTAAATGAATCTGGAGGCCTCTGTCTGGCCTCAGGATTTCTCATTACTGTGATCTATAAGCCCAGTTTCTGGAGCAAAGAAACTCAAACAGGTTTCTCTGCAAGAAAATATTTCCAAACTTTGGGCCTTGAAGAAAATGGGCAATTGAGAGCCTTGATTTCAGCATTTCCATTCTGGAGGGAAGGGCACATGTCCTCCTGGGTAGGGCCCTCCCTAGGGAACCAAATAACAAACAGCCCAATGTCCTCCAGCCAGTCATGCTTTCCTAATAATTTCCTAGTCAACATGATTCCACTATGTTCTCACTACAGGCAGAGGCACCCTTCAAGTGGCTTCTTGGCTTCTATCAGATTCTGTCAAGAATAAATCACCTATCAGTCCTAATTGTTCATTGATATTATTTGACAACAACCCCAGCAGACACATTCCTTAACACAGATGCTAACCCTGCAAGTCAGAGATTTTCCTCTGACTGCCAACCCAATAACTCCCTTCACCACACTTTCAGTACAAGGACATACACTACACAGCATCACACACAATTCCTCTAGGAGACACATACATGACAGACACCTAATGGCATACAATACATCTCAGTAAATCCCACCCTAATTTGGATTAACAGTGCCCACAGATCCAGTTACCTCACTGCGAGCATAGTGTTTGTACATAAGGCAGTGACCATCACCAGAGCCTTGAGTGATAAAGAGGCATACCTTGGAGATATTGCAGGGTTCAGTTCCAGACCACCACAATAAATAAGCCTCACAATAAAATGAGCTGTAATCTTTTTGCTGATGGAGGGTCTTGCCTTCAATTTGTAAAAAAAAAAAAAAAAAAAAAAAAAGCACAACATCTATGAAGTGCAACAAAGCAAAGTGCAATAAAACAAGGTATGCCTATACTCACCTCAGGCTTTAAAGTAAACACAGGACCACAAAGTGTCAGTGACGCTGGTAGTGAGAATTCAACTCTTGACCTGCTGATTCAATCCACCTAACACAAATCCTACATAACAAAATCTACAACTTCCCTATCATGCTTGGCCCACTGTGGTTGCTACAGGCCCTCAGCAGCCCTAGATCTCAAGGGAAATGAGGGTTACATAAAGGATTTTCCAGGACTTCCCTGGTAAAAGATTGTGTCATAACATCTGCACTCCTAAGGCTTAGGCAACCATAAGCCTCAAAGACCCTGACATCTCTGTTTTATAGCAAATGTCTTCTATCCCATTCCTATTCACAATCTAGGCCCCTACAAATATAGCTTCCCTCACTCATGGACAGATACTCAGGCTCTGTGTTTGATGCCCACCTACCACGTGCTCATAATACATCCAGATACCCAAAACTTTCTGTCCATAGACCTTATGAACAATAAGGCAGATGTTGTGGTGATGTCTGGCACTATGGGCTTCTGCCTTAATGTGTCCTGGTGATTTTAGAAGGTGGCAATGCTAGGCTTTTGGATACAAGCTGCTGCCCTCCCTCCCCTATAGCAGATAAATCTAGCTTCCCAGTAGTTTTACCCACTGGCCCACTGCTTGGTTGTAACATAACACCCCAAGCATCTCACGCCCTCCTGACTTCAGTGGCAACCGCAGCTTTCTTTAAGGCCCTGAGCCAGACTTAAGAACTGGAAGGGGATAGAAGATGTAATCTGTGTCTTAGCCTGACAAAGGCTAATAAAAGCCTGTTTGTTACTTCTTTTCTGCATGGGGTAGATAAAGCTTGGATTTACTCTATTTTGGTACCTGAACCATTCTTCAGAGGACCCTGGGAAAATTCATCCAAGGCCCAGGTCTCAAGGGGACAAGAACTGGAATGAACAAAGAGAAGAGAGTGACTCTTACTATTAGATTCCTCTGTGACCACAGGCTTCCGTTGCTTTGGTCTTGAAGACAACACACTTCAAACATGAATGGAGACACATCATAGGGGAGCAGGCAGGATGTATCTATCTGTTCAACCAGAGGCTTGGGCTAACAAAGAGCAAGGCAGAACATTAATACTTCAAGAGGTATTAGAATTTAATGTGTGAGTGATGCCAGGGGTGTACTGATGTACAGTAGATATGTAGGATAGATATGTATGCATATAAACTTATGTAAATAAAGTCAACTTCAGGGTTCTAGCTTATAAAGCTCCTTTTGAAAGAAAGCTGCTTAAGTTGGCTCTGACTCTGTTCAAAGTTCCCAAGCTCACTCCCACCTCTCCCCACTACCTGCCCTAGTTTCCAGATAAAGGGATCTTGGTATATGTTGCCTAGGAAGAACTAGTTTAGTTGGAGGTTTGGGTTCACCTTCCAGAGTTAGAAAGAATAGTTTTCTGCAAAGGAAGGCTATACTCTTGCCTGTATGGAAAGTAACCAGTGGATCCTATGAATAGGCTGCTATTCAGAGTGGCCTTTTGCATCTGTCTTAGGATTAGCTGGGGAAAATCAGCCACCTCCTCCAATTCAGTCTAAAAGAAGCAAGGGTGTTGGGCAGCTACACTCCTCCAGGCTAGTGGGTTGCTTCTCCTTTCTCACCCAAGGAGAGTAAGTTCCCCTTGCTAAGTAAGCTGCTACTCCTCCCCAAGGACTGTGAAGTCAGGCTCAGAAGAGCCAAGGGGGCTTCAGTTGGATTTCCAGAGCCACTCAGCTGGTCTCTCAGGATGCTGAGGCCTTCAAGACAGAGGAGGCTCAGGAGTTAAAAACAAAAACAAAAACCCTAAGCTCATAAGTAATTCTTTAATGTTTCCAAATGTAAGGTAGAAGTGGAAACCAGAATGAATAGTTCCCCCCTTAAGGAAGGTCTGCCAGGGACTGAGGCAGAGGAACTGAAGATATTTGAGGAGAAAACAATATCTAAGTAGTATCAGGGTGGCTAGAGATGTGCCTCTGAGCTGAAGTAATATGACACATGTTGCCCAGATTTTTCAGGGTCACTTTGATGGAGAGGGGGGTGTCTCAAGGATACCCTTTTACCTCCCTGATTTGGGCCAGAGAGTAGAGCTAACCCCTGTGAGTTCATAATGCTGGAACCCGGGGTTCATTAGGCTTCCCAATCTCCATAATTCCATGGAGAAGGAAAGGCAACAGCAAGCACTGCTTTGCTTTGCAAGGCAGCTTCTTTGATCCCCATCTGAGTGTCCTCCAAGTGATTTGCTTCAGCTACAACAGGAGTGTACTTAAGGAACAAGTCTCAAACTTGAGGATTTAAAGGTCCATTTTTAGAGCCCGAGGAATCATACCCCTCCCTTCCCTGGCCCTTACACACCCACCTCACATACCACCAGATCCCTGCTGCTGCCCAGAGCCCATATAATTCTGGCTGAGAAATGTAGGGCCAGTGGGGACTGGGAAGTTTGGGTGAAGGTTGAGGGAAGGCTTTGACAGGACTAGGAGAGGACTATGGTCTATAGGATGGGGATCTGGCTCCATCAAGAGGCCAGCAGGGTGTTCGCAGTCACATCAGAGCTTCGCATACTGGGGAAAGCATGACGAAGTTTCTTCATAATGTCCTCCAAGCACAGGCTGACATCTTGGCTCTTTGAATCCACACCATCTGTGTTGGAAAATAGAAATTTTGAAAGGGAACTAGAGGTTCCCTAATGTGGCCAAAGGGTTGAGGTGGGGCACCACCAGCTGATGGGCAAACCCACAGCATTTGTGTCTTCTGGGCACAATGTATAGTACATGGGAGGTGCTCAATATACATGTGTGGAATAAACAAATGAATGGATCAGTCAGTAAGCCAATCATTCCTGATGTTATGCCATGAGGAGAAACCAGATCCAGCCATAGCAGAACCTTAGGCAGGATCTCTGAGGCATGACAAAGCATGGAGGAAGGAGCTGGAAAGGGCTGGTGTAACTCACCTGCAGCCTCAGTGTTTGGAGTGGTCTGTTCCTTCTCCTGGGGGTGACTGCTTTCTGACTGCAGTGGAGAGGAAGCTAGGGATGAGCCTGCAGAGCCATTGCCATCTGATTCGGTGGGTGGCTAACAAGAGGTAATGTATGACTTAAATCGCTTTGCCTTCCTGACCTTATTTGATAGACTTCTGAACTTAGAAGGGGCCTTAGAGACCTCATGCCCATCTTTTTGTCCTTAGAAAACTTTGGTAGTGTACAAACAGTGGCCTCCTATTTGATGAAACTTCTTAAAATATTTGATTAGCAATTACCTTCCTTCTTTAACATGAGTCAAAGTCTCCCAGTTCTTATAAGAATGGCATTGCAACTAAAGGTCTCTTGCTGTAATTTCAGCTACAATTAAGCTGTTAAAAACCCAATTCTGTAGAACTGTAGAGTTGCACACCCAATCTTCAGTTCATAACATATCATATGTTAGAGACCTCCAGGCATCTAGAGGCCATCCCTTGGATGATCTGGGGAAGATGCAGGGAGTGGTATCACTTGGTATGTATAATAATAATAGGTAACATTTATCAAGTGTTTACTATATTCCATTGTGCTAAATTCTTTAAATGCATTATTTCATTTTATGTTCACCAAATTCCATGAAGTTTGTATATTATATACCTGTTTGATAAATCAGGGGGAGTACTGGGGCTTAGTGAAACTAAGTAACTTTGCTAACACTATACAGGCAATAATTGGCAGAGCCACATTCAAATACAGGGCAGTCTGGCTCCAGACCTACACTATATCATATATACTACCTCTCAAAGAAAAAAGAGACAAAAATTAACAAGTGCTCCCAACACAACAAAAATCTTTTTCTTGCCAGGCATGTCCAAACTTGCTTTTTTCCAGCAAAATCAATGTTTTGGATGAATGATTTTTTGAACTTTGTTCTTTCAATACCAGGCTCAAATGGGTTATAGAGAAGTGGGTACTCAAAAGTCCTTCCTCTGCTCCAGGCTCTGAGAGTACCAGACAAGGGTGGAGTGAAAGCTAGATGGAAAGGAATTGGCCAAGAAATGAGACATACCAGGCCTTTCCTTCTCCACCTTCCCCAATTATCAGCTCAATTCTCTTCAGAAAGTCATCTAACAGTCATGGCTAAGGAGCTCTTTGTTTCCTCCCCATTGCCATGCTCCCCAGCTCCCCACCTATAGCTCCAGTACGGGCTGCTCTGGTGTTTCTCCTGGCTTCAGCCTCACCTGCAGGAGCAGTTCCCTTAAGCGCTGCAGCTGAGACTCTAGTTGCTTGTTGTGGTCTTCAAGGATCTGCATGCGTGTCTCCAGGCGGCTCTTGTGCTGCCGAAGGATCCGGGCCTCAGCCAGAAGCTCCTCATTGCGGTGGTCCTGTGTTCCCTCAGCAATGCCTTCAGCCAAAGCAGGTGCCTCAGCAGTCTCCTCATGCTGCCACTTCAGGCGCCTCAGCTCTCCCTGGAGAATTCTGCCAATGACAAAGAAGCCAAGACCTATGGTCCCAATGAAGGGTTGACTGTCCAGGTTCCAAATGACCCCTCTTTAAAAAAAAATTGTATTGTTCTTCAATTACAGTTGTCACCATTTTCCTCCATTACTCTCCCCTGCCCTGCCCACCCCTTCTCCCACACTCAATCCTCCCCCAATTGTCCTTGTACATGGGTCCTTTATACATGACCCTTAACTTGAACATTCCCTTTATTTCCCCTTGTTATCCCCCCCTCCCCTTTGGTCACTGTCAGTTTGTTCTTAAACTCAATGTCTCTGGTTCTATTTTGCTTGCTCATTTGTTTTGTTGATTAGCTTCCACTTATAGGTGAGATCATATGGTGTTTGTCTTTCACTGCCTGGCTTGTTTCACTTAGCATAATGCTCTCCAGTTTCATCCATGCTGTCATGAAGGGTAGGAGCTCCCTCTTTCTCTCTGCTGCGTAGTATCCCATTGTGTAAATGTTCCACAATTTTTTCATCCACTCATTTACTGATGGGCATTTAGGCTGCTTCCAGGGCTTGGCTATTGTAAATTGCGCTGCTATGAACATTGGGGTGCACAGGTTCTTTTGAATTGGTGTTTCAGGATTCTTAGGATATAATCCCAGCAGTGGAATTGCTGGGTCAAAAGGCAGTTCCACCTTTAGGTTTTTGAGGAAATTCCATACTGTTTTCCATAGTGGCTACACCAGTCTGCAATCCCACCAACAGTACACTAGGAGTCCCTTTCTCCACAACATCACCAGCAACTGTTTGTTGACTTGTTTATGATGGCCATTCTGACCAGTGTGAGCTGGTGTCTCATTGTGGTTTTAATTTGCATCTCTCTGATGGCTAGTGATATTGAGCATCCTTTAATATGTCTATGGGCCCTCTGTATGTCCTCCTTAGAGAAGTGTCTGTTCAGGTCCTTTGCCCACTTTTTGATTGGATTGTTTGCCTTCCTTGTGTGGACTCACGTGAGTTCTTTATATATTTTGGAGATCAAACCCTTGTCTGAGGTATCATTGGCAAATATATTTTCTCATATGGTTGGTTCCCTTTTCATTTTACTGATGTTTTCTTTAACAGTGCAGAAGCTTTGTAATTTGATTAAGTCCCATTTATTTATTCTTTCCTTTACATCCCTTGCTCTATGGGACATATTGGTGAAAATATTGCTGCATGAGATATCTGAAATTTTCCTGCCTCTGTTTTCCTCTAGAACTTTTAACATGTTGCAACTTATATTTAAGTATTTTACCCATCTTGAGTTTATTTTTGTGCATGGTGTAAGCTGCTTGTCGAGTTTCATTTATTGCATGTAAAATTCAGATCTCCCAACACCATTTGTTAAAGAGTCTATTTTTACTCCATTTTATGCTTCTGTCCCCTTTGTTTAATATTAGTTGACCATACAGATATGGGTTTATTTCTGGGCTCTCTATTCTGTTCCCTTGATCTATGTGTCTGTTCTTATGCCAGTACCAGACTGTTTTGATTACAGTGGCCTTTTAATATAGTTTGATATCCCTCCTACTTTGCGATCCCTCCTACTTTGTTCTTCCTTCTCAAAATTGCTAAGGCTGAGAACTTCCAGCCAAGATGGAGGTGCGGATAGACACACTGTGCTTCCTCACACAACCAAAATAAGGACAACAACAATTTAGAAACAAAATAGCAATCAGAACTGACATAAAATTGAACTGTATGGAAGTCTGACAACCAAGGAGTTAAAATAGACATATTCATCCAGACAGGGAGGAGGGGCAGAGTTAGTGGCCAGGTGGAGAGGGGTCATGGCAAAAAAAGCAGTGGCACCGGGCACGCAAGGCAGCAGCTGATAAACCCCGGGTGTGCAGGACACACAAGGCGGCAGCAGGCAGACCCTGGGCACAGGGTGACAATGGGCAGACCCAGTGAGGTGGTGATTGTGAAGCGGGGCACAGTGTGCAAGGCAGCTGGCTGACCAGGCAGTCCCACATTCAAGCATGCAGATAAACCAGGCAAAACTGCGAACCGAGACAGACCACACAACCCAGGGTCCCAGCATGGGGAAATAAAGCCTCAAAACACTAATTGAAAACACCTGTGGGAGTTGAGGTGCCAGGAGAGACTCCCAGCCTCACAGGAGAGTTCTTTGGAGAGACCCACAGGGTCCTAGAATGTACACAAACCCACACACACGAGAATCAGCACCAGAAAGGCCCAGTTTGCTTGGGGGAAGTGGTGGAAGGGACTGAAATCTGACATAGAGTGGAGCAAGCTCCATTGTTCCCTCTCAGACCCCCACTCCACATACAGCATCACAACTCAGCAACGTGGGTTGCCCTGCCCTGGTGAACACCTCAGGCTCTGCCCCTCATATGTAACAGGCATGACAAGACAAAAAAAAAATGGCCCAAATGGAAGAACAGATCAGAGCTTCAGAAAAAATACAACTAAGTGACAAAGAGATAGCCAACCTATCAGATCAAAACACAGATCTTAGCACAGTTCAAAACACTGGTAATCAGGATGCTCACAGAATTGGTTGAATTTGGTCACAAATTAGATGAAAAAATAAAGGCTATGCTAAGTGAAATAAAGGAAAATGTACAGGGAACCAATAGTGATGGGAAGGAAACTAGAACTCATATCTATGAAGTGGACCAGAAGGAAGAAAGAAACATCCAGTCAGAAAAGAATGAAGAAACAAGAATTCAAAAAAATGAGGAGAGGCTTAGAAACCTCCAGGACATCTTTAAACATTCCAACATCCGAATTATAGGGGTACCAGAAGGAGAAGAGGAAGAACAAGTGGAAAAGTTATCTGAACAAATAATAAAGGAGAACTTCCCCAATCTGGTAAAGGAAATAGACTTCCAGGAAGTCCAGGAAGCTCAGAGAAGTTGGACCCAAGGAGGAACACACCAAGGCACATCATAATTACATTACCCAAGATGAAAGATAAGGAGAGAATCTTAAAATCAGCAAGAGAAAAGGAGACAGTTACCGACAAAGGAGTGCCCATCAGACTGTCAGCTGATTTCTCAAAAGAGACCTTACAGGCAAGAAGGGGCTGGAAAGGAGTATTCCAGGTCATGAAAGGCAAAGACCTACATCCAAGATTGTTCTATCCAGCAAAGCTTTCATTTAGAATGGAAGGGCAGATCAAGTGCTCCTCAGATAAGGTTGAGTTAAAGGAGTTCATCATCGCCAAGCCCTTACTACATGAAATGTTAACGGGATTTATCTAAGAAAAAGAAGATAAAAAACATGTGCAGTAAAATGACAGCAACCTCACAATTATTAACAACATCACCTAAAACAAAAAGAAAAACAAACTAAGCAAACAACTAAAACAAGAACAGAACCACAGAAATGGAGATCACCTGGAGGGTTAGCAACAGGGGAGTGGGAGGAGGAGGGGGGAAAGGTACGGAGAATAAGTAGCATAGATGGTAGGCAGAAAATAGATAGAGGGAGGGCAAGAATAGTATGGGAAATGTAGAAGCTAAAGAACTTATGACACATGGACATGAACTAAAGGGGGGAATGTGGGTGGGAGGGGGTGTGCAGGGTGGAGTGGAATGAAGGGGAGAAAATGGGACAACTGTAATAGCATAATCAATAAAATATATATATTTTAAAAACTATGCTACATTTAGACAAGGAAATACTATGCAGCAGAAAGAAAAAAGGAGCTCCTACCCTTTGCAACAGCATGAATGGAACTGAAGAGCATTATGCTAAGTGAAATAGTCCAGGAGGTGAGGGACAAATACCATGTGATCTCACTTTTAACTGGAACCTAATCAATAAAACAAAGAAGCAAGCAAAATATAACCAGAAACACTGAAATTAAGAACAATCTGACAGTAACCATACAGGAAGTGGGAGGGGATAATGGGGGGAAGGGTTTTCAGCAACAATTGTAGAGGACACATGGACAAAACCAAAGGGGTGTGGAAGCAAGGGAGGCAGGTGGGGATGCCTGGGGTGGGTAAGGAGTGGTGGAGGGTAAATGCAGACAACTGTAATTGAACAACAATAAAATAACTTTTTTAACCTAAAAAATAATTGCTAAGGCTATGTGGGGTCTTTTATAGCTCCATGTAATTATTTGTTTCATACCTGTGAAATATGTCATTAGTATTTCAATAGTGATGGTATCGAGTCTATAAATTGCTTTGGATAGTATGGACATTTCATGATGTTAATTTTTCCAACTCAAGAACATGGTCTATGCTTCCACTTATTTGTGTCTTCCTTAATTTCTTTCTTCAGTGTTGTATAGTTTTCTGAGTACAGGTCTTTTACCTTCTTGTTTAGGTTTGTCCCTACATACTTTATTTTTCTTGTTGCTATAGCAAATGGAATTTTTCCCTAATTTCTGTTTCTGATATTTCATTGTTGGTGTACAAAAATGCCTTTGATTTTTTAATATTGACTTTGTATCCTGCTGTTTTGCCAAATTCACTTATTATGTTGAGTGGTTTTTTGGTAGATTCCATAGGGTTTTCTATGTATACTATCATGTCCTCTGCAAACAATGAGTTTTACTTCATCCTTTCCAATTTGGATATCTTTTATTTCTTTTTCTTGTCTGATCACTGTGGCTAGGACTTCCAATACTATGTTGAGTAGAAGTGGTGAGAGTGGACATCCTTGTCTTATTCCTGATCTTAGTGGGAAAGCTTTTAGTTTTTGCCTGTTGAGTATGATATTGGCTGTAAGTTTCTTGTATATGGCCTGTATTATGTTGAGGTATACTCCCTCTACTCCCACTTTGCTGAGTGTTTTTATTATACATAGATGCTATACTTTATGAAATGCTTTTTTCAGCATCTATTGATACAATCGTGTGATCTTTGTCTTTCATTTTGTTTATGTGATGTATTATACTTATTGATTTGTGAATATTGTACCATCCTTGCATCCTTGGGATGAATCCCATTTGATCATTTTGTATGATCTTTTTAATGTATTGCTGGATGTGGTTTAATGTATTTTGTTGAGAATTTTAGTGTCTACATTCATCAGTGATATTGGCTTGTAGTTTTCTTTCTTTGTTGTGTCTTTATCTGGTTTGGGGATTAGGATGACACTGGCCTCATAAGAAGATTTTGCAAGTCTTCCCTCTTCTTAGATTTTTTGCAATAGTCTGAGAAGGATAGGGGTTAGCTCTTCCTTAAATGTTTTGTAAAATTCTCCTGTGAAACCGTCCAGCCCAGGGCTTTCGTGGGCCAGGAGTTTTTGATTACTGCTTCAATTTCACTAGCTGTTTTCAGTCTGTTAGGGCTTTCTGCTTCTTCTTGATTCAGTTTTGGAAGATCATATGTTTCTAGAAATTTTTCCATTTCACCTAGGTTTTCAAATTTCTTTTTTTTTTTTTAGGTTTTCAAATTTCTTAGCATATATTTCTTCGTAGTAATTTTGTATAATCTTTTGTATTTCTGTGATGCCAGTTGTATATTCTCCTCTTTCATTTCTGATTTTATTTACTTGGTTCCTCTCTCTTTTTTCTTTATGAGTCTGGTTAAAGTCTTGCCAATTCTGTTTGTTTTTTCAAAGAACCACCTCCTGGATTTATTGATTCTTTGAATTGTTCTTTTAGTCTCTATCTCATTTAGTTATGCTCTGATCTTGATTATTTCCTTCCTTCTACTCGCTCTGGGCTTTGTTTGTTGTTGCTATTCCAAGTTTTGTATGTGTAGGTTTAGCTTTTTTATTTTAAAATTTTCTATCCTTTTAGGTAGGCCTGTATTGTTACGAACTTCACTTTCAGGACTGCCTTCCACTGTGTCCCATAGGTTTTAGGCTGTTGTGTGTTTATTTTCATTTGTTTCCAGATACTTTTTGATTTCTTTGATACTTTATCTCATTGTTAACCCATGCATTGTTTAATAACATGTTATTCAGTATCCATGAATTTGGCCATTTTTTAATTTTTAACTTGAGGTTCATTTCTAGTTTTAAGCCTTTGTGATTTAAGAAAGTACCTGATATGATTTCAATTTTCTTCAATTTGTTTAGGCTTGTTTTGTGTCCTGTTGTGTGATCTATCTTTGAAAATGTTCCATGTGCATTTGAAAAAAATGTGTATTTTGCTTCTTTGGGGTGAAAGATTTGGTATATATCAGTTCAATTCATCAAATGACCCCTCTTATCTATGCATGAGCTATACCTTGGCTCTCCTATCCTCATCCCCACTCCAGCCATGTTTTTGGTTGAATGGCTGTTATAATAAGGCAAAAACATTAATGAAGCATTACAGCCACTGACTCATCTACTCCATTTTTATATTTTTAGAAGATATAACATAAACAATATATCATCCATCTTGCCTCCTCTGTCAACTACCCTTCCCTTTGGCACACTTTGAACACTCATGTTGAGTTCAAGGAAACAGATTCCAAAGAGATGGTCTACTTTGGGGGATATTACTTTTTTCTATTCTCTCTCTCTCTCTCTCTCTCTCTCTCTCTCTCTCTCTCTCTCTCTCTCTCTCTCTCTCTCTCTCTCTCTCTCTCACTCTCCCTCTCTCTCTCTCTCTACCCTCTTTCTTTCTGCAACAGAATTAGTCTCTCCCCATTGTTTCCCAGGGCCTGCCCACAGACAGCTGCTCTAATGCTTGTTCCTCAGACTATCTGTAGTGAAGGCTTATTGGGGTCATTACCTTGTAAGTTACATAAATGTCTAATCACTGTTGTATATATAAAACTAATATAATATTTTGTGAACTGTAATTGAAAAAAAATAAGTTAAAGAAAACTATCCATAGTGAAAATCAGAGAGATTTTTCAATCCACTGTGGACCAACATGTAGTCTCACTATGTCCGTACACAGCTCACACACACATGACTTGCCACACAAGTTCAGCAACTGTCAAATTGGTATATACCCAACTCAATGAAGACAAGTTCACTAATTATCTACTAGAATGTCATGGCAATGTCAAATTGCTATAACAGTTTCTAAAAGTTTACTCTGTATTTCTGTATTTATCTTATTTTGAACCAGCAACAAACACTTCACATACTGATCTGTTCTAAGGACTTGCAACTCCAAGTATAGTCTTTGGACCAAAGGCATGGGCACTGGGAGCTGGGAGCTGGGAGCTCCCTAGGAACTGGTTAGAAATTCAGGAACTCAGGCCCCAACTCAGGCCTGTGAATCAAAATCTGCATCTTACCAAGCTCCCCAAGCGACATGTATGCTCACTACTGTTTGAGAAGCACTGTTCCGAGGGATACTACAGATTCCACTGCAGGGCCCGAAAGTGGCTTGGACCCTCTTCAGGCCCCTGCTGCCATCAATGCTTCTTCACTTTCCCTCTTCCAGTCCTCAAAGGTGCTATGTAGTGTCACCTTCCTCTTTTACTATTTTCACTAAGTACTAAGTATCTTTTCCATACCAACCTTGAAAATTTCTTCAGGAGAGAGACATATTACTTTTCTGTATTATCTGGGTTTGTATTCTTTCTGCTTGCATCTAGTGGGTACTTCAAAATATTTGGGTTGAGTTAAAGGTATTCAACTAATTAGTAGAATCACTAGCACTTACTGAATTACTGAATAGTTTCTTTAAGCCAGGTACTGGATAACACATATGCCTGATCATATGATCTTCCCAAGTATGCATAGGAGGGAGGTACTATTACTATCATCCTCATTTTACAGATGAGGAAATGAAAAATCACAGAATATAACTTGTTTGAGGCCACATAACTAGGATGTGGAATTTCCAGCGCTTGAATTCAACTGTCTGACTGTAGAACCCACATAGATCTGTGCCATCACCACACCCACCGGTTCTCATCCTCTAAGTGGGCCAGGATCTTCTCCAGCTTCCCCTTGCTTTCTGTGGCCATGTTGCATGAAGCCTGCTGTCCAAAGCCTGGCTCCCGGTCTGTAATGGGGCTGGAGTGCTGCAGCAGATACTGGTCCTCGTCTCTGCATGGGTGTGGGAAGAGGAAAGGATATGGCCAGTCACTGAGCCTAGAAAGAGTTCAGGGCATGTGTTCTCAGTTCCCAGCTCAGACCTTAGGAGATGCATGGTGGAAGATTAACTTCTAGGTCTTGTAGAGAGGGAAAAGAGGCTTACAAGGGTTGGAAATATTCACAGGTGACAGAGGTCATGTTTGGGTACACTAGGAGACAGGGTTTTCAGTATTCCGGGGCTTCTGGGTTCTACTTAAAGCTCCCTGGGGAACAATCCCCATTTTGTGCTATTCCTTCATCTTGCCTACCCTTACTTTCCCCACCCCCAGAGGGATCACTGCCTACTTGAATCACAATCAGAGCCTGACTTATCCATGTAACTAGAAGCTCCTAGGCCTTCTAAGCAGGCTAGGTACCTCCCTAGAGATGAAGAGCCCATTCTTGGGGCTATAGCACAAGATAATCTCTCTGGACATATTTCAGTCAAGTCCCTGGTGTCTCCTTAGGGTTGCTGTGGTACTAGCTGGGACTTTGGCATCATGAGCATAAGATAACGATTCATTTCTGCAAAATTAGATGAGAGCATATTCTTCTTCCCTTAAAACTTAGTATAGAAAGATGGGATCTTGCAATAGAAAGGGATCTAGGCAGATGGCAGGGAGGTAGTAGATTATTTCCCCTGCTCAGTTGATAGAAAGCAGTTTCTCTTACTAAATACTATACCCAGAAAGCAGCCTTCTTTCCTTAGGGCATCAAAGACCCTAATCACCAAGCCCTCCTCCCCTTAAGGATATATCCTTCCCAAATAAATAGTGGCAGAAGAATCCTAAAGAGAGCTAGCTATTTGTGGAAAAGAAGCAGCTGTGAAAACTCACATGCTGTCATCTGGGGACAGGCTGTCATTAAAGAAGGAGCAATTTTGACTTTCCATCTCAGCAAGCCTGGGAAAAAAGAGCAGGGACAGAGGGGAAAACAGGATGGGGGGCTTGTTTTCATCTCAAGGACTCTAATCCCACAATGGAATCATCAGTTTTAGGGGCTACCCCAACCATTCCTAGGTGTTGGGCCTTGGTGGCTGCCACATACCCCACTGTGCATGTCCCCCTGGCCTGACACCTTTCTCTCTACCCCAACTGAAAACCCCTTCCCCATGAGACTCCTTACAATTCCTCTCCCCCAAACCTGGTGGTACCTGCTGGCGAAATGCTCAATGCGGGAGTGTGTGTCAGCATGTGGTAACCTCGGGGAAGAAGCCAGCCTAGAAGAAAGCAGCAAAGACTCAGAGGACTAAAGACTGGGTAGCAAGACAGCCTGTTTCTTCGCTACTACCATCCCCCTTCCAAAATTAGTAGGATGGGCAAGAGCTGATGGGAACAGGATACAGATACTGAATACACAGGGTCTAGTGGTGATGCCGAATTCCTAGTCAGGCCCAAGTTGAACTGCCTAGAAGAAGTAGTCGGGTTTACTAGTTGGGTTTGCCCTGGAACACTCTCTGAGCCCACATGGCGCTCAGTCCCTTCACATACCCAGATTCAGCGAGGTTGCCCACAGTCCTGTCCAGCCACTGGTACTCACGTCTCATTGTAGTCAGCCTCTAGCACTGATTGCACAGGCAGATAGCCTCGCTGAGGGTGTTTGCTGAAATAATGCTTTGAGCGGAACTTGTTCTTTAAGGTTGTGGCAAAGTCCCTCATGTTCTCACTGGATGTGGTCTGAGGAGAAACAGGGTAGAACTTACTTTAAAGGCTTTGGGGTATGATGATGTAGGTGTAGCTGCTCCTCTAAAGCAGGAAATGTGACTGGTCTTCCAGTCTTGTTCATGCCTACCACACTCCACTCCTGGAAAAAGTTCCAAAAGGATACATCCCTATCTGGGAACACTGATTTCCTCTGAGATGTTGGATCAGAAGGGTGGAGACCAGGTTGAGGAGAGAGGAGAACTTTCATTTTATACTTTAAACACCTCCATATAATTTGGATCATTTATAATGACCATATACTTGTTCATTTAAAAATATATCATTTATATAAATTATAGGGACATAGATGAGCAGGAGGAAGAGGATTATCAGTCTGCCATCTTGAGCCAGTTTCCCATGTATGACTTTTGTAACATTTACTTTAAAATGATAATGAAAGAAAAATAAAAAGCAAGATCTCTCCCCCCACTAGGTTGTATATGTTTCTGTACCATCAGAATTTGGAGAAGAGAATGACAACTTTGAGGGATGGATTGTGGGGACACAGGTTGAAAGATGAAAAGGTAGGGTGGGAGAAAGCAGTGCAGAAAACTGCATATGCTTTGAGCTTTGGGAATATCTGTGGGACAAAATGGGATAAAGGAGTTGATGGGGCAGAGTTAGCTCAGGCAGCTAAGTCTGTAGCTGTGGAGAAATTCTGTGGCTGGAGTTCAGGGATGCTGACCAATTTGGACTCAGGTGGCTATGAAGGGCATGGTTTCCAATGAAAACCAAGTGGAATTGGGGGTAAAGAGCATACACCATTCCCCCCAAGAGACTGAGTAATTAATTTGAGGAAAAATTTTGGCATTGACTAGAAGGGATGGAAACAATTACAACATAGCAGGTAAAGACCAGGTGATAGGAGCAATATAGGAAACTAAGCAGGAAAAACAAGGGGGCAACAGAAGGCTTATTGCCTGAAACTGTCTTACTCTATTTTTTCCTGAAACTTCTGTTGGCAGGAAAATAGTTAGTGCATTTTAAATGGCTGAGAGTGTTCCTGGGCTGCTATAGCCAGTTGTGGCCCTGGTAAGGGAGAAACTCTGCTGTAAGAACAGAGAGGCCTGAATCCCTCAAACCAGTGAATCATCAGGACTGTTCAGAAAACGCTCCCCAGGAGATCAAAATACATTTATCCAGTGCTTGCCCAAGTAGATCAAGGGCCCAGAACCTGAGAGCTGTCTTCCTGTCCTACTTGTCCCAGAGGCTCCATACCGGGGTGTAATACTCCATGATGGGGTAGTGCAGCTTGTTGCCTTTGCTGGCCCTGCCTGTCAAGAAGCAGGTCTGACAGATGTCCACGTTAAATTGTTTGAGACTCCGGTACCTTGAGGAGAGGAGAGGTGTTAGGACAGAGGATCCAATGGACCATAGCCACTTGCTATTCCCTTCATATACAAATATAGACAAACATTAGAAGGGGGTGGGGCATGGAGCCATAATATGCTCAACCTCCTACATATAGCAGTAGCTGAGTCTTTACTAAATGATTAGTCTTATTCCAGTAAATATAAATCTTCATGAAGTGTGGAAAATATCATTGTCTCACCATCTTTTTTTAAAAGGAAGGGGTGCAGGTATAAATCACTTAGAATAGCAAATAGCTTTCTAAGCAAGGATGGCCCCAAAGGGTTCAGTCTTACAGGTACCAGTACCTATGTTGGAGAAGTTACTCTTCCAATACAAAGGCCACTTATCCTACCAGCCCTGGAAAAGTTGGCTCAAAGTTATTTTCAAAAGTTTTTAAATAAAAACTCTATTATTACCCAATATAGACTAGGCCTTCAGATCCTGTTCCCAAGCCTGGCTGAGCTGCCCAGACCTAGTAGTATATAGAATGGTGAAATGCCTAGACTTAAAGAAGTCAGAGGATCCAACATCTGGTCCTGGATCTGCACTAACCATCTGTGTGAACTTGGGCAAGTCACATTCTACCTCCACCTCATTTCCTTATAAAAAGCAGGGTGGTTGTGAAAAAAGTGTGTGTTAGTGCTTTAAAAAGTAAAAAATTTGAGCATTGTATGATGAAAGCCAATTTCAGGATAGTGATTACCTTTGGAAGAAGGATGGGAATGTAATCAGCGGAACTTCAAATGTATTGTAATAACATTTTATTTCTTAAGCTTGACAATGTGTATGTACTATGAGCTGCT
This sequence comes from Tonatia bakeri, assembly GCA_004024845.1. NCBI lineage: Eukaryota > Metazoa > Chordata > Mammalia > Chiroptera > Phyllostomidae > Tonatia > Tonatia bakeri. The sequence continues at coordinate 28,731 of PVIA01000887.1, forward strand.
GAAGCTGGCTCAAAACAGCTCACAAGGGCCAATTGTTAAATTTCAGGGATTTTCCAAGCTGGTTGTTAAATACAGCCATTATTTTATTTTATTTTATTTTATTTTTATTTTTAAAAGGGTCTCCTGTGTCCACTTTTTAAATTACTATTAAAGATTATTTATTTATTTATTTTTAGAGAGAGGAGAAAGGAGGTAGAAAGAGGGAGAGAAACATGATGTGTGAGAGAAACATTAATCATTGCCTCTCTCACATCCCCAACTGGAGACCTGGCCTGCAATGCAGGCATGTGCCAGACTGGAAATTGAACCAGCAAACTTTTGGTCCACAGGACAATCCACTGAGCCACACCAGCCAGGTCACAGCCATTATTTTAAAAATAAATTATCTAAGCTCACAATTAAGTAAATGATATTAAAAACAGGAGTAATAAATATTCAAAACTTGTTTCATCTATTTAATGTGCATGGCAGAAGTACTATAAATAGTGTGCAACTGTACATCTCTTCCCAACCTTCTGTGGGTACCCAGACATTGGTCATAGTGGGAGCATTTACATCACGGAAATTAGTAAATGCTACAAATTAGGGTTTTTTTCTTGCTTTATAAACAATCAGTTGTGAACCATTTGCAAGCATACCATTTGGTACATAGATGTCCTTATGTAAATATGCTGGGCTTTCTGGGTTCTACCTAATGCTCCCTAGAAACCAATGAGCAAATTGCTTCTCCTTCTGCGCTGTTCCCTCACCTACCACGTTTCACTTCTCTATACATTTTTGTAAGTCTGGAATAGTTCATAATACAACAAAACAAAAGAAAATATTTAAGGTTGTTTAAAAAGTTAAACATTCTGCAAAAGAATTACAACAATATCTAAAAACATACAATAGATTAGCTGTACTTACGTAATATATTTTTTGTGATATATAATTTATTTGCAATGTGGCCTATTTACAATTATTATCATTCCATCAGGTATTGTTTTACCTACCTGAAGCCCTTGATGGGGCACTGCCTACAGATAGAGCACTTGGTCTGATGTTTCACTTGCTCAGCAATGGTGACCCGATGCAGAACAGCTAGCCACACCATGGATTGGGGCTCCAAGTTGACCCATTCCAAAAACTGTGAAGCTTCAATGACTGGCTTCCCAGTGCTCTAGGGAAACAAGAAGCCCAACAGCAATGGCTGAGGCCCAAAGTATCTTGTCTTCAGAATGGCAGCCCTCAGAAAGAGCAGGAGAACTGGCAGGACTTCAGTTGTTCTCCAGAGGTGTCTACCTTCTGTCCTGTCTTAGTAGAGCTGGCACTCTCTCTGGCAGGACTTTGACTCTAAAAACCCAGAGAACCCTTTGCCCTGTTGTTCCACCCATCAAACTCCCTTACATGTGTGTAGTTCAGATCAAAAGCCTAGCTCTTAGTTCTCCCTCCCTTCTTCCCACCCTTCTTCCCATTATCCCTCCCTTCCACCCTACCCTGGTCCATACTCACAAAACGGAAGCAACTACGGACACTGGGCTCCACATTGCTGCCCCCAAAGGCTGCCACTTCCCCCAGCTGACGGGGCACCTGAATGGCCTCATGAAGCAGGACACCAAGGTGGCGCTGGTCACACTGGCTGCCTGAGTTGGCTACTTGGCTGAAGAGGTCTGCTGGGCCCACCATAAGTCATGACCAACCCCGATGCAGGAATGGCCAGACAATGGTGCAGGGAAAAAGAGCAGAAAAAGAAGACAGGGAAAGACCACATAGATTTAGCTAAAGACTTTTTAAACTAGAATACCTACAGGCCAATCCCTGACCTTCTAGAAGCCCGAGTTCTAAAAAGAGCATTCTCTGAGTTCAGAGAGAAAAAGTGAGACAGACACAGAAGAGAGAACACCAAAAAGAGAGGATAGAGAGAGGAAGCCAGAGTGCAAACTGTGTGAGAGCAGGGCCAGACATGGTTGGGAAAACAGATTCCCAAGAAGATGAATGGTGTGGGATTTAGGGTTACCTGAACATGAGTCACAGTTAGTCTGCCTTATCCCCTCCTAGCTTATGCCATAGTATTTTATCAATTATCCACACAAAGGAAAGATAAACTGACACAGATAGCCCCAAAAGAGGAGATAATTAAAAGCATTCGATCATCTAAGAATTATCTCTAAGTGATTGTGGAATAGGCTGTGGTACTTACTTATATTTGAATATGGGCTATATCTGTCCTTGTGGGAACTCTCCCACCACACCCCAACCTTAGAAAACCTCCTCCAGAGATTATTATCTGTGCGCTTTATACCTCACCTAAGGCTCAGGAAACACACAAATATGGAAGACAGAGGGCCTGGGTTTTAGTAGTGGATCCATTACTGACTAGCTTGTAGAACCTTATGTAAGTCATGAACCTCTCTATGCTGCAGTTTCCTTACTTGTAAATTGAAGATAAATAATCATTGTCCACCCCATGTCAAAGGAATTGTTAAGAGAAATATGAGGTCTGTCCAGAAGGTATCCAGCCATGTAATGTGAAAAGTAGAGACATTTACTGAAGAAGATATAAGATACAAGAAACATTGTACATAGGACAATAACGCCTCAGTACCCTTCAAAGTAGGCACCTTGGGAGCTCACACGGTTCTCCCAATTGCCATCAGCTGCCTTGTCACATTTTCCTGAATCTCATCAATGGTCTGAAATCTCTTCCCTTTCAAAGGTAATTTTAGTTTTGGGAAAAGCCAAAAGTCACAGGGCACCAAATCTGGGCTGTAGTGGGGCTGAGTCACCTGGGTGATTTGGTGTTTCACTAAAAAACTGCATGAGAAAGGATTCATGAATGGGCACATTATTGTGATAAAGCTGCCAATCACCAATTGCCCGCAGCTGCAGCGTTCTGAATCATCTGAACAGTTTCCTCATAGGAATGTTCAAGCTGCATGAAAAATTTAATGCAGATTCATTACTCTACTTGTTTAGTCATTTTGAATGTGATGACCACACAGTATACATGCTCACTCAATGTCATCTACCACCCCCACTAACTAGTACAGTGAAGTCATCGTTGTTCAAGCATGTGCATTCCAGTCTATTCTCCTTGGCTGCCAGGTTGCATCTATGTTACGTAAACTGTTCTCATTATATTAACAATGGCTGTACTTTTTCTGGACAAACCTTGTAAATAATAACATAGCTATGAACATGCCTTGATGTGTTTCCTTCCCTGTAAAGTTTTCCCAGACAGACCACTGTCACTTCTCTTCTGCGATCTGATATAGCACATACCATTTGCCATTCTGATTAGTCTAATTAACACTTTATAAAAACTGTTTTCTGTGTACTTCTGTCTCCTCCTCTGGACTATAAACCACTTGAGGCATAGACCATGTCTAACTGAACCTAGTACTCACCACACTTAGCACAGTGATTAACACATAGTAAGCACTTGACAATTAAGGATACTGCTGTAGAAAAGTACAAAATGGTGTACAAAAGATGAAGGATGAAGGGGAAAGCATATGCACTATGCACCAGGGAGGTTGAAAACTACAGAATTACATACTGTCCATCTTCCAGTGATGGGGATTATTGCACATTACCCATGTAATCACATGGGAAGTCTCCAGTAGAAAATGTGACATGGCTTGAACTTCAGACTAGAGAAGGTTAAGTCTGATAGGCCATAAGGAAATAGAACAAGAAAGTCTGGACTGTGGGTGCCCTGGGATGCTAACTCAGATCCTGGTAAAGTAATTACATCAGATTGGAAGAAACCAAACCCACTGGAATGACATTGGGAATAAAAACAAGACTTGGGCCCATCTTGGCCTTTGGCTATTGTGGGTTCTTTGCAATAGCCTAGACCAGGAAGTATTATAAGATAGCCTCAGTAGCCCCCCTGCTGAGTTATAAGACCTATTTTCTGCTTGTCTGATACCCTCCCTTCTCCCAACACATTTCTCCTTCCACTTCCAGACTTTGAAGCTATACTCACACTGCAATTTTTCCTTCACTTCTGTGCCACACAGGCATGCAATGCCAGTCTTAAAGGACAATGCCCGCATCTTTCCACTGCGACCACTAGGTTTAAAAGAAGATATTGAAAACATAAATGTACGTAAAGGGTTAACATCTTGGCAGTCATTTCCCTCTTAGAGTTGGCCTCAGCTGGGTTCTGTGCCAATCATGCCCCAAGCTGAGCTGGGTCCAAGTCCACTATGGGAGCAATCCCTTCCTACCAGGCCCACTCCAGATGCCCTATTGAATTTCATCCTGGATACTGCAAGGGCTGCAAGCCCTTACCTATCAAATACATTGAGGAGCCAGTTGAGGCTCATGTCCACACAGAGTGGCACGTTGACCAGGATGCCTCTTTCCTCCTCCAGCCGTTCATATAAGGCAGTCAGGCAGTGAATGACCTCCACCACGTCCATCACATGCTCACTGGCCTGAAGATCATGCTCATTAAAGATCTCCAAGGCTGTGGCTAAAGTTACCAGGTCCACTGGGAAAGAAAGGAGAGAGGGAGAAAATATAGCCAAAAGAAGAATCCCATGCTCTAGACAAGGAGATAAGTCCACCAGCTTCACCAAATTTGACTCAATCTCCAGACAAACCATTTGTAAGTATGATACAAGCTTGCCCTTTGCCAAGGAGCAGGGAAAGCAGCAAAAGGTCCTCTGAATTAACCCACAATGTTTCTATACCCATATGTTCTTTGACATCACCTTCAAGAAGATGGTGGGATGTGAGTAAACTCACCTCCTTTGTTTGCTGTTTAATGGAGAAATCCCATTTTGATTTTCTCTGTCTACATATATTTCAACTGCAAATAGGTTTGTCCATGGATCTTGTTCAAGAAAACCTAGTCACCACTTATTAAGGCTCAGATGTGCCTAAGTAATTGTGACATACTTCAGGAGATCTTTATAACTACCTCCAATGTTTGAAGCAGACTAAATAGATGTCAGGAACATTGAATAAACAGTGTTTCTGAGAAAAGCTGGGAGGCACATTATGTCTGTAGCCATGTTGTCCCCTAACCATGGACATATCCTTCAACAGATCTGCTACAATCAATAACCCCAAGAAGGGGTTATATAAGCTAGGATACTTACTGCCATAAAACAGTTGCTTGATTATCCATGTTGGGCAGGAAAGAAGGATAAGGAAGAGGATGGCTGTGGGTTAATTTTCAAACAAGTTTGGAGCTTGGGGAGAACAGAAGGGCCCTGGAAAGAGCAGGTGTTCATAGCCAGCATATCCCAGCCTTTGGAGGGTTCCCACCAAGCCAATCAACAACCCTGGCCAAGGTGGGATAAAAGTGAAAAACAGCTGACAGAGAGGAAGAGAAGAGTGGGGGGAAGCCATAAGGGAAGTGTGATGGGAGACTTACAGCGCAGTGCCTTCTGGACTCTGCGTAGCTTCATAGCAGTGCGGTAGGCTGAGAACTTAATATTGTTCAGATCAGCTGCAAAGAACGGAAAGAGACCCACTCAGATCAGAAAAATGCACATTAAAACTGCAACAAGATACCATTATATACCCACTAGATTGGCAAAGGTAAAAGTGACAATAGCAAGTGTTGACAAAGAGGTGGATGAATAACTGCTAGTGGAAGTATAAATTGATACAATCACCTTGGAACACACCATGGTATTACCTAGTAAAATTGAACATCCAGCTATGCTACAATCCAGCCAATAATATATCCAGATCAGTGGTTTTCAAATGTTTTCTGACCAACTCAGAAATTCATTTTATATCATGGTTAAATAAACATATACTCATGTGAGTATGCATAAATAACTGAATCAAACATTTCAGGAAATAATACCATCTAGATTTGATAAACTAAAAACGTAAAATTAATATCAAATATGACATTGCTAAAGATGTGTTGTACTTTCTTTCGTATTTCCTGGTCTATTTCAATTTTTAAAATGCTTGTCATAACACTGAAACAATGTTAGACCTGTAGTCTGAAAAACATGTGCATGTGTACCAGAAGGCATTCACAAGAGCTCTTCAGCAGCACTGCTCTTATTAACTCCAACTCAAACTGGAAACAACTCAAATGCCTATCAACAGTAGACTGGGTGGAGAAACTAGTATATACAATGGAACACTCTACAGCAGTTAAAATAAATTAATTAAATTCATATACGTTAACATGCATAAAATTTGCAACCTAACGGTGAGTCTCTGTTAGTAGCCAAAAAATATGGCACATGAGAGTCACATTCATTGCACCTTGGACAGTGTTTCTCAAAGCAGATGTGGTTCACATCTATAAGCATAATTTCCTAATGTAATGATAAAATGGTCCAGGGGGAATGTAGAACCTCCAGGTGAGGGAGGTGCAGAGGGGAAACGAAAGGAGGCTGCTGGAGGAAGGACAAGGCACTCACTTTCATCCCCACCTGCTTGTTGAATGGAATTCCGTTTTGTTCTTACACAACAAAGGCAGCTGAATATCCAGCCTATACAGGAATTCTGCATTCTTACCCAGGGTTTGGTACAACTCTGTCATCTTGGGATGATCCCAGCATGTGGTCTGAGCCTGGTGGCTACAAACAAAAACATCAATAGCACCAGGGACCACAACACCCCTTACCCCCCTCACACAAGCGCACTGCACCCAGTGATAGGTTGGTTGCAAGGAGTTGCAGGATCCAGGGGTGAACCCTGATGATCCTAAAGCACAAGGGTTCACCTTTACCAAGGTAGAATCTTGAGCTCTTGAGATGAGTAGGAGGAAAAATTAGACCACATGAAGGAATCCCAACAGATAAGGAGTGACAGGGACAGGTAGAAAAAAAGAAAGGTAAGCGAAGGGGTGAACAGGTGATTGACCCACTTCTGATTCAGACACTCACTTGATATAGTAGGGAACTTTATTGGGTGAAATTGCTCTTTCCCAGGGAACCTGTACAGAGGCTGGTAAGAGAGAAGAGAAAGAAGAAGCTGGTTACTAATGTTCTTCAGGCTCCTAGAGACTCCTCTGCTCTGTCTTCCCAAGTAAAGGTCAAGCCCCAAAGGGGATGCCTGACTCTGCCTGGCAGTTCTTAACAGCCCCTAAGGGTGGGGCAAAGACTAATGTGTGCATTTCTCTCCCTGATCTTAGGGCAATGGAAAGAGAAGAGGTTGTCAATGATAGCCTCACATTCTAGAGATGTGGCAAGGGCATGAACAGGAATACCTGACTTTAGCCACCCTGACAGTCTTCTCACTGATCAGGCTGGCATTTCTACCTATTCAGCTACAGGTAGCTGGGGTGCTGCTGTGTTTATAAAGTGGAGCATACATTCCTCCTGGGGCTCAAAGCCCTTCCCCAAGAACTCAAACTACTAAGTCCTATGGGATACTGGGGAATGGTACTTCCCATTTCTACATTGTGAGAAACTCTGTAAAGCAGAGGTCCCCAACCTTTTGGGCACCAGAGACTGGTTTCATGGAAGACAATTTTTCCACGGATGGGGGTGGGGGGAGACAGGAGACAAGGGGGCAGAGCTCAGGTGGTAATGCTAGCAGAACTTCACTTGCCAGCCTGCCACTTACCTCTTGCTGTGTAGTCCAGTTCCTAACAGGCTACAAAGCAGTACTGGTCCATGGCCTGGGGTTGGGGACCCCTGCTTTAAAGGATGTCCCTCTCTGCTCCATGTCTTTACCTTCTGGATGTTCCAAGAGAGGCTCAGTTACCTGTCTAACCTCCTAATTACCATTTATCTAAGTACAAGAGCCCTCTGCAGGTATAACTACATCTCAGTTATCATAATAGCAATAGTTTCAACTGACATTAACATTTATTGAGTTCCTACTATGTTTCAGATACTCTTTTAATGCTTTGTGCATATATCTAATTCTCAGATCTATATATTGCCAGTGTCTCCACTGCTACCAGCCTGATCTAAGTCACTTTAATCCCTACCTGGATTATTGAAATATGCTTGCTAACAAGTCTCTCTGTTTCCACTCTCAACCCCCAACACTCTGACTCTTCTGTTGAAACATAAGTCAGATCATGTCATCCTTCTGCTCAAAGCCCTCCAAGGGTTCTACATTCCATTCAGTATAAAATCCAAAATTCTTACTCTAACCTACAAGGCCCTCTGTACTCTAGTCTGTTGCCACCACTCTGACCTTCCACTCTTTCCTTCTTGCTCTCTTCTATACCAGCCTCCTTGCTGGTCATTAGGCATGTCCCTGACTTAAAGTTCTGGAAGTTGCTGTTCCCTTTCCCCTGTATGATCTTCCCTCAGATATGCACATGGCTCACTCCCTCACTTCTGTGAGGCTTCCTCTCCATTTCCATGCTCTCTGTGAGGCCTTTTCTGACCAGTATTCAGAATTTCAGTGTCTGACCCCCTTAAGTCTATCACTTCCTATTCACACCTGAGCTGCTTTACTTCTTTCCATAGCACTTGTCACCAATTTACCTCATATAGTTTTTCTTATTTGTTTATGGTATGGCTTCCCTCAAGAGAATATAAGCTCTACAGAACTAAACACTGTTTTGTCCATTGATGTTGCCCCAGTACCTAGAAGAGTATCTGGTCCACAGTACGCCCTCAATAAATATTGTTGAAAAAAATGGTTAATTTCCATAACCCTGTGAGCTAGGTAATATTTTTTACTTCTTTTTATGTATAGGAAAACTGAGGTTCAGAAAGACTAAACTCTTTTTTCAAGCTTGCACAGCTATTAAGTCAAAGAGCTGTGACTCAGACCCAGGTCTCTCTGGTTAGGGAGTTTGTCCTTTTAATCACTATACTCTACTGCTTTAACCTTACTGTGTCTGGAACACCAAGGTATGCTGGACTCTTACTAGGCCCCCAAGGGACAACAGTAGACTCTCCTGGAAGGTAGTAGAGGCTTTGCTAAGTAAAGTCCAGTTTGTCTCACGTACAGGAAAGGAAGTGCTGTGACCCAGGCCCAAAGTCCCTATGGGCATCCTGGAGCTGCTTAAGCCTCTCGCCAACTGACACCTAAGGAAAGAACAGGTAGGAAATCAGTGAATTTATTCTAGATATTTAGTGTGGGATTTCCAGGTGCCTCCAAGAATCTTTGTGAACTCCCCCACAGGCTGATTCTTCTCTGGCTCCAGCTCCTCCCACCAACACCTAACTACTAATCCTCCCACAGGACTCCCAAGGATCAGAGATTCCCAATTCCAGGTCATAGTCACTCTTCATCTGTCCCTGTGTACCCTAAGTGTCCATATTTAGACAGGTCCCTCTCAGATCTTCATTTCAAGCACTCCCCATAGCTTAGAGGTTGAGAAGCCTGTTCCTTGGCCCAAATTCTCTACAATTCTTCTCCTATATAGATCCCATTTCAATGCCCCTTCTCTTCCTTTGAGCCTACAGAATTTCTTCCCAAGCCTAGTTTTACTGAGGCTCTTCCCCATGACTCACTCCAGACTTCTCTACCTGCAGCTGTTTCCACCGGATATTTATCTGCTCCAGGGCCCGGGAATTCTCCATTGACAAGTGCACATCAGAAATGGCAAGCTGATGGGCCAGATCATTCACCAACTTCACTCCATCTTTCATTGGGGAAAATTCTTCTTTGAATAGCTTTAGAACCAGGGCACAAGTTCCACAGTGGACAAGAGAGTAGAAAAGAGAAACTATTAGTCATTCACTTCAACTCTTCCCTCTTCACTCAGAGATTTTGTTTCAACAGCGCAACCTAGGTGCTTGCCTATTAGGGCAACAGGACTAAGATATGAGTGGCCACTGTATTTATCCTCTTCCTTTATTACTCTCAGAAAACACTAGAGAAAGAGAAGACAGTAGAAGGGCAGAGAAGACACCAGCTGAAGCAGCACTGAAATACAGCACATAAACTGGTGCTCCTGGTCAACAATGAACTCTCAGGAGCAGGAAATTTGTCAGGGTCAGGGAGGAGTGTCAGGCATCAGAGTGGACTGTAGCCAGGAGAGGGGTCATGCATACCCTAAGAGCCTGGATGTGGTCAGGGAGTGAATCAATGAATAGATCCCCAATGGGCTCCCAAGTGGCTCGGACTCCCTCAGCCTGAGTCAGAGTAGTGCTTAATTCTTCCATCACCCCTTGGATCTCCAACAGCTGTTCCAGAGTGTGCTCAATGTGGCGGTGCTGGTCCACACAGCGGGCTGTTAGCTTCTCCCATAGTTCACTGGCCACTGTCGCCTGCTTCCACACAAAGCGGCTAACATTCTGAATCCGCTGTCTGGGAGAGATATCTGCAAAGGCAGGCAGGAAAACAGGTATGGCCATCCAGGCAGGAGAAGCCCAGGGAAAGACAGAGACAAAGACAGCCCTTTGTAAGATGTGCATGTGTGTGTGTACATGTGCATGCATTTGTGCATATATTTATACAAATGCATATTTTCCCATGGTGGAGATCTTTTTGCACATTTAGGTGTTTAAAAATTAAACTTTTTATTTTAAGTTAAATTATTATAGATTCACATGCAGTTTTAAGAAATTATACAGAGATCTCATGTACCCTTTACCCAGTTTCCCCAAATGATAACATCTTGAAAAACTATGGTATATTATCACAACCAGGATATTGACATTGATGCAATCCACCACTTTGTTTAGAGTTCCCCAATTTTACTCATACTTAGGTGTCAGTGTGTGTGTGTGTGTGTGTGTGTGTGTGTGTTTAGATCCACTACTATAGTCAAGATATTGTGTTCTTGTTTTCTGTCTATTATATTCTTAGGATTTCCTCATATTCTTTAAAAATGGGCAAGGTAAATAGTGAGTAAAATATTTTAAGAAGCACAATGAGGCAAATAGTCCAGAGTCCTTTTCACAAGACCCTGGAATGTGGTTTTGCATTAGTGTCTGCTGCCTATTTACATCAAAAGAAGGGATGCATTTCCAGAAGGACCAACCCAGGAGAGGTTAGTATAACTTGCCCAGCTTTTTCACCTAGATTCCTAAACTGTAGGTTTCCTCTTCCTCCCTCAGAGCTCCTGTAAGAATTAGATTCAAAGTCCTAAAACTCTAGGCTAATTGGAACTGTCCTGGTCTCTCTTAAGCTTGTCCTATATGAAGCCCATTGGACAATAAATTGAGTACCAAACTCCTACTGAGGAGCTCAAAGTAAATGAGAGGGTCAACAGCATTGACAAAGGGCTCAACAAACAAAGGGTCCTTCCACCCCTATTCATAGTCAATTTCAAAGAGTTGACTCTTCTAGAAAAGAGAGCTGCTAGACAACCATTCACACCTAATCACCATGGATCTCAGCTGAGTAATAGAAACCTAGACCTAGAATAGCCCACTCTGTTGAGGGAAGGGGCCAGAAGTCACTAGGGTCAGTATAAAAAAGTCATAATCAATTTTCTTCTCAAATGTCATTACCTAACTTTTCAGATTTTGAAAAGGGTTGTTTTTTTATTTGCTGGTTTATTAGAGCATTGCTACATGTCTCTATGTTGGAATCAAGTGGGATGTTTTAAAAGGACACACTACTACTTTGATTATGAGTCTATTGTTTTTTCTTTTCCATGCCTCATTAGAACACCACACGTGATGATCCCAAGCTGCATACAGCTTTGGGCCATGTGCCAGTGTACCCTGCTCCAAGCTCTGTTCTCTTTGATTTTTCTTGCAATATGAATCTTTCTCCTTCCAACTTTGGACTCCTAGGAGAAAATTATCCTCCTAGATAACAGCTGAGAACATGAGTTTGAGTAAGGCAGGAAGGTGGTTAGTGCTTTGTAGTTCAAGGAGGGGGAAGAGAGGAAGACCACCTACCTTTGTTTTCCAAACAAGGCTCCTCTAATTCCTCAAATGGGTGCTGGGACAGGAAAGCCTGAGCTGACTCCAGCACAGAATAGATATAGGGTCCCCGAGACTTAACATCTTCCATAAAGACCTGTGAAGTTTAGCAACACAGTCAACAGGGAAAGAAAGTCTTTCAACTCCCCAATTTACAGCCTTTCTTGTCTTCAGTGTAAACTTAATCTTTTGGCATCATCACGTACCTTTGAGCTACCCACACAAAAAGAGGTGCAATCCTCCCTGTAGCAGAAGAAAGAATAACTCTTTGACAATGGACCATCTAGGTAGTATGAAATGAGTCTCTCTATGCCACAGGATAGAGAAAATCATGAAGATTTGGGGGATGGAAATCTTGGTTCTCGAGAACACTCAAAAATTCCCTATAAGGGTCTTAGAGAAATCAAAACCAGAAAGGGCCAGATTATATAAAGATTATAATAATTTTTTTTGAAATATACATAGAGAAAAGTACAAAAATAAAAAATGTACAGTTCAATGAATTTCCATTAAGTGATTCCATCTCTGTAACCAGTACTGAGATCAAGAAATAGAACTTTACTAGCATCCCAGAAGGCCCCCTCATGGCCTCTTCTGGTCACTATCTCATCTTACCCATCCCCCCCACCCCCTGTAGGTAACCACTATTTTGTCTTGTAATACCACTGATTACTTTTTCCATTTTTGAACTTTATATAAATGGAATCATACAATATATCCTCTTTTTGTATGTTTTTCTTCAATCCACATACTGTCTTTAAAATTCATCTATGCTGTGGCATGCAATTATAGTTTATTTATTTCCTTGCTGTATTTTATTCCATTCCATATGAGTTTGTAATTGAGATATAATTGACATATAATATTGTATAAGTTTAAGGTATACAACACATTCATTTAATACATTTATATTGCAATATGTTGCCATTGCCATGTTAGCTAATATCTCTTTCATATTACATAATTATCACTTCTCCCAGTGCATTTTGCATGTGTTTTTAAGAAATCTCTGTTGTTATTTTCTGATTATAGAGATAATGTATGTCACAGAAATCTTAGAAATTTCAGAAAAGTATAAAAAATTAAAAAGAACTCTAATTTCATCATCTAGAGTTGTTAACCATTGTGAACATTTTTATATAGTTCCTTCTTATGTTTTCATCTGTGTGTATACATGTATAAACATCCATATAGATTTTTATATAATTGAGATTCACCTGTATATGGTTTTGTATCCTGTGTTTTTTCATTCAATGTTATATTATGTTAATTTTCCATGGCTCCACTTCAAATCAGAGCAGGATTTTAAGAGAGGCTAATATTTGATGGGAGAAATAGAGAGGAAGGATTTGACTTTGTCTGTGGAGTGCTATCTATAGATCTTTAGGACAGCATATAGCTTCCTGTTACTTTAAGTGTCTAAGCAGAGACTGGCGTCCTTCTGTCAGGTTTTGCAGAAGAGATCCCTTGCTGACTAAGAATCACATACCATGGTCTCAATAATAATAATAATAATAATAATAATAATAATAATAAATATTATTATTATTCCCCTTCTTCCCCTTCGTCCTCTTCTTCCTCTCCTCCTCCTCCTTCTTCTTCCTCCTTCTTCTCCCCCTTCCTCTTCTTATTCTTAATCTCCTTCTCTTTCTCATCCTTCTTCTTCTACAGTTTAACACTTTCCCCAATATTTACTGCCATTTTTATTGTCGACACTATTACACATGTCCCCTATTCCCCCCTTTGCCCACCTCCATCCAGCACCCTTCACTTCCCATTGGACTTCACACTGTTGTCTGTGGCCATGAGTCATGCATGTATGTTCTTTAGTAATCTCTTTACCTTCTTTCATCCAGTCCTCCCTCCACCTCCCCTTTGCGATGTCAGTCTGTTTTATATATCCATGCTTCTGTGTCTATTTTGTTAGTTAGTTTATTTTGTTCATTAGATTCCACATATAAGTAAGATCATATGGTATTTATCTTACCCTGATTGACGGCCTCCATAATTCTAACCTACCGTATGTGTCTCCTTCTCCTGTTGAACCAGGGCCACATCTCCTTGTAGGGGCAGCTGAGCTGACAATTCCTCATCCTTTTGGCTGAGCCAGTCAATAATCTCTTGGAGAGGGATCTGAAGCTTTCCACTGTGGTCTGAGAAGGCCTCTAGACGAGCTCTGCACACAATGGGTAAGACCAGTGGTTTTCAGTCTTCTTTTTAAGTGGAAAAACATTTTTCCCAAATAAATACTTATGGAGAACATTATTATATCAAACATATTAAAGGGGAATTACCCTGGCTGAAGTAGGATGAGGTCCAGAGCCTCTCCCTCTTACCCACCCACAACAGTACCTCCACATGGAGCTCAGTGCTAAAACCAATGGTGGGGACCATGGGTGGGGTGGTGTTCCAAACTCAAGTGGCTTAACATGTCACCTTATGAACATCAGTTAATTAAGTCGCATGCTCTGCATCAGACTGGGAAGGGCAGAAAACTGAGCTAGTGTGTTAGAGGTGACAGCTATCCCTTGCTTTCTTGCCCCAGAGGAACTCAAGTCATGCCAAACTGCTCATCCACAGAGGCTTCGCAGAGCCTGCCCTCTGGGCAGGAGAAGATGCAGTAAGTGGGAAAGGCAAGTAAGGTGGTTGAATAAAGACACTCACATGTGCAAGGATGCATACAAATACAATAGTTCCAAAGGTCCCAAAGAAAAATAGCAACAGAGGTTTAACATATATACTGTATAATCATCTCTGTCTGCCTCCCTCCACAATGAACTGTGAACTGAGGTTCAAATGGTAGGAAGCTGGAAGCCGGCTTAGACTGTGTGCAGCCATCAAGCCCATTCCCCTTAGCTGACAAGAATAATGATTCATTGCCTCCCTACCACCTGGACTAATCTGTTTATCTAAATTTTGCTTCTATTAATCCTGAGAGAAATTTTACTCCCCAGGCACTACTATTGCCCAGAGAGGTTAAGTAACTTACTCAAGGTCACACAGTTAAGTCACAGATAGAGTTATGATTTGAACTTAGGTTTATCTGATTCCAGAGCCTATATTTTTCAACTTCTCCACACTGCCTCATCCCTACCAGAGTACACCAGAAGCTATGGGTTTGGGTTTTGATAATGGGGAGTGGAGAAGAAAAGTGTGGGGTGGGGGATACACACATGGGTATGTATACCCATAAAAGAGGAAAATATATAGAAAATGCCTTCCAGCTCTTACTAATTTTCCCTTAGTTTGTGGAGTGATAGGTGGGTTAATAACCAATGGATGGGGTTAGAAGGATGAAAAGATGAGAGAGAGAACAGATGAGATCTACCAGGATAAATAACAAGTATGAGAAGAAGAAAGAGTAATCATACCCCTCATTTGTATATCAGTGACTTTAAATTTAGTAAGCATTTTCAGATCTTATCTGAATCCTTGTCACAACACTGTGAGGTAGTAAGGACAGGTATTATTACTACACCCATTTTTCCCAAACAAATAGAAGCTCAAATTCAGATAACTCAAACCACTTATTCAAAATGACACAGCTACTTAAACCTGAGGCTAAAATCCAAGTCTCCTGACCTCTGACCCAAGGCTATTTCCCCAATGCCAGAGAAGGAAAGGGGAGAAAAGGGGACAGTGGGGCTGATGAGAGGGTGATACATAGGCTGAAGAGAGAATGAGGGGAGTAGCAGCAAAAGGAGTCCAACACTGTTTGAGACAGATCCCCAGGGCCCCTGTTTGTGCGTGGCAGGACTTACCGGAGGTTGTGAGACTTCTTCTTGATTTCGTTCCAACACAGATTCATGGTTGATGATTCCAGGGTTCCAATGGCACCAATAGACCCATTGAACAGCTGTGGGCTTAGGCAGAAAACCCCAGCACCATCCTGAGAAGGTACAGGGGAGGTGGCAGCAGCTCTAACCTGGACAAAAACACAGACATCCTGTGATCCCTGGAGTGTGCCACACCCTGGTCTACAGGAAGACAAGGATGGGACAGATATGAACAAGGGAAGAGAAAGGTTGTTACAGAATGTGTTTGTGGGTAAGATAAAGAACAGTTTGGTGACTCTGTTCATTTCAAGGTCAACTCTTGGTATAGGCTGATCACATATGACTCCTGACTACTATCAGTATTATCCTATTATTGTAAATTCTGCTAGGACTACTGCCTGGATGTGATCCTGGATGTCCTTGCATTAGGTAACAGCTGATCAGAATTGCCCCAATACTGGCAACCACTGCATTGAAGGTGAGCTGTAGGCTCCTATTTCAGGGTCCCATACTTTACCCAGGCTCTGGAAAAAAACCTCAGTGGCTAGCCCTCTTCCTCTTCCCCAACCACATTTCCCACCACAGTCAGGAAGCCTGGAAATTCTCTTAAAAAGCAGTGTTTATCTTCCAAGGATTTCGAAAGGGCTAAAGCAGCATTTTGGATCCAGATCTCCAAATGACCCTGACCAGAGTGGACAGCTAAGAGGACCAGCCATGGAACCTGCCAAAATCTTGCCTTGGCCACTCAGCTTAGAGCTCATCACTTGCTCGTCCTGTGGGGTAATGTGGGGTTTTGGGGGAATGGTGCTATGCCAAATAGCCCTAAGAAGTTAGCTACCTCCAGCACAATTGCAGGGCTACCCAGCCATGGGGGGCAGTTGGGGATGAAGGGAGACGAAGTGTGAAGGAAGAAATCTCAGTTGAGCCTCTCCACCCCAGCCTGGGGAAACCCACCACCTGCCTCTCTGCCAGCTTGCCTTCTATGGAAAGAACACAGTCCTGCTGGTGGTTGAGACTATCTGTCTAGTCTCCCTTTCCACCCAAGTCTTCCACCCAACACAAAACTTCCTCCCCACACAAGAATCTTCAGACAATTTAGAAAACCAAGCATTCCATTAAAACCACAGCTTACAACCACACACTAAAAGGGAAATGAGGGAACAGCCAGGTTCTGGGGCAAAACTCTCAAATCAATCACTCTGCATCCCCGTGAAGCTGACACACTACCTGTGCTGCTTGGGGACTCCATGGCAGGATTGGGCAGCTCCATTATTATTCTTCAGCACAAATCCAGACCCAGTGCTTGGTGAGCCGTAGGCAGAGTCCTGACAGGCTTTGAGCAGACTCCCTCAGGGAGGGCAGGCAGAGCTGAGCTAGGCCAGGAGGCGGGAGCTGTCACCCTGTTTACTGACCCCCCAAGAATCTGGAGGGGGTGGCTATGTCAGGGCTCAGCTGGTGAATCAGAGCTTTGTCCCTGGGGAATTCCAGCTTGCTCCAAACTGGGCCCGCCACACTGGGGACAGGAGGTCCCTCCCAGACTGGCAAGGCTGACAGGAGTGGGACTGGGCATTCCACAGTGATGAGGGGGGCATACAGAGAGTAGCTTCTGCTGATTTATTTTCCCTTGCTATAGAAGACACAAAGGACTGACTCTGCTTCCAGGCCCACCCCTCCCCTGAGGTAGAGGGAAGAATAAGACCACTTTGGTGACAAATCTCTTTGATAAGCAATTTTCCAAAGGCCTGGCAGAAGTATAGGCTTAGAAATGAGCCTTGTCCTTGACTAAGAAAGTGTCCTTAGGCAGTGAGGGATCTGTGTGGCACATCTGGGGATAGAGCCATGGGACTACAGGATCAGGTTGTTGGGCAGCAGATTTATCTGAGCTTCCTATGAAAACACAAGGGGCTTTGCCCTGCCTTTGGGAGACAGAGAGGGGTATAGGGAAAGTCATATCCACCCCTCCAGACCTCTCACCATACTCCAGGGGGAAATGGATGGTCTATGGACATCCACTTGGACCTCTGCAGGGGGAGGAGAGGGGAAAATGGAACTCTGGCTCTATGCAGGGATTTAGTTCCAAGGAGGCTCCTGTGTCCTTCCTATGCTTCCCTGGGCCACTGGCATGATGGGCAGGGTCCCTTCTGGAAGTGGTCACTCTCCTTCAGCAAGGCTTGTCTGGGGAAAGGTTAACATTCCCAAGCTGGGCCTCCATACCACAGCACTAAAGGAAACACTTCATGTTTACCAAAAAGGGTTCTGTTCCCATCTTCATTTATCTCCCACAGAGTCTTCTGGGCTTTCCACAGTTCCACATAGTTTCCATGCTGAGGCCCACCTACAGGAATAGTTGGAACAGCTGCCTGACCCTTTCTCGGGGTCTGGGTTGGAGCCATCCGTGGTGGATGGGGGATGGCAGGGGATGGCAGTCCAAGAAACAAGGAGTGGCTCTTGCTCCAGGTCACAGCTTTTCTTGTGCTGGAATAATTGAATTCAAGCCAGTCTTGTAGATTCTCCTGGACTGGGAACACCCCCAAGTTAGAAATGGCCCCTTGTGACCCAGCCACAACCAACCTCTCTTGGTTCTGTAGGAAGCGCCCACAATGAGCTGGCTCTACCCATGTTAGCCTTTCATTCCCTCTAGCCTTCTTCTTAACCACCCACTCAGCTCCCTTACTATGTTCTTTCATGCTGTTGTTCCCTCCTAGTTCCCTTTTATACTCACAAGTCCATATAACAGAGCCAAGCAAACAATAGGCAAATAATAACAGTAATTGTTTTATTTCTCTATCAATGGCCTTCTACTTCTGGCCTTCTACATCTGGCCAAGATGTTTGCTTCTCATCTGCACTCCCCAAAGGTCTCTCTCCTCATCTCTTGAAACTTTAAGACAAAGGGCTATAGGGAAGAAAGGAAGATAAGTAACTGGACATTGGCAGAGGAAAATGGTTGGTCTCACCATTCTCAACCACAAAATGAAGCCCTTAGGTCCCCATGACTATGAAAGGGACAGACTATGAGTAGGACAACTATTTTGAAAGGGCCCAAGTTTCTCAACCCCTTGACCCTATTAAAGTCCCACTCTAGGGAAGAGGTAGTTGCACTGAGGGACACTGTCTTTGAGAACATGTTAAAAATAGCACTTTTCTCTGGCTAGATGTGGGGAAAATAGCTCAGAAAATACCTGGATCATATGCCTCTCTGTACCTTGACTTTCCCTTACTATTCTCCCCCAAAATGGGCTCCCTACTACTCACATTCTCCATCTCTGCCACCTTTCTCCCTCCCTTCCTCCTCCCTGTATATTCAGCTGCTACCTAAAACCTCAGCAGAGACTTGCCACAGTGGCCCACCTATGAAAAACTGGGAGACATAGTAATCTTTCAACCCCCATGGCTTCTGGACCCAAAGCACTGTAGTGAAAGCCAAAATACACTTATGCTTCTCCCTTGTCCACTCAAATTTCCTGTGGGCCTCCTTGGCTGCCCTCTTGGGATTACTGCCCCTCACATGTTGTCTGCCTACCTACCAATATACACAGGCAGGCACACACAATACCACAACCATACTCCTAGGGGAGGAGAGAGCAAGGTGAGGATGGTATGAAGCTCTGGGGGTTCTTAGTGGAGCTGAGCCAGGAGAATCAAGTAAGGCTAGGGACTGGAGAGGAGCAAATGGAAGAAGAGAGAACATTCTTCAGGTGACCACAGAGAAGTCAAGGCAAAAGAAGGTCCTGCCTTGTCCTAGGCCATGCCCTGTAAGAATATACTCTTCTGAAATCCCTTTCAGGAGGTTAACATGGAACCTGCTCCCTCAACCATAGTGTGCCCTTTGGCTTGCCCAATTCAATATACTTCCTTGTCCCATGCTCCCCATAAAAGGCCTCATGGGTGACAAGGGATGGGCCAGAAGGAAGCTCTGTACTATCTAAGGGGTTTAATTTATATGGAGAGTGCCCCTGAGCCTTAGGAAGCATGGATACCCACAAGAACACACATAGAGCTTATGTTCACATTTTCTCCACAGGTTTTCCTTTTGCTATTAGCCTCTTACCTGAAGCTGGGGACAGGTGCTTCGGAGGCTGTTGCTGTGATGGAACTGATCAGCTTCCCCCCACTCATGACATCGTGGAAAGGTATAAGGGCATCCCTGCATGACCATAGGTTGCATCAGAACTAAGTCTCATGAGGGATGAGGACGGGCAGTGCACCATCCATTGAGCATAAGCACCTGGAAGGGTATCAAGAGAAGATTTAGAGTCAAGATGTAGAAAAGGCCTATGAACCCAGCACTTACCAAGAGGTGCCTATATCAATTAGTAAATAAATATTCAAACCTCACTGACCTACCCAATATTTTTCCCATGTAAACATATGCCATAAAATACTATTTCATTATTAATCAAGGAAGTATTTATTGTTTATCTATCATGCTTTGTGCTAGAAAAGATGATTTGCAGTCTGAGATCTCACACCTAGGGATGAAGGTGGGGAACAGTCCAGTCAAATAAGCTGATAATTATTATAAACTTACTATGTGGCAAATGTTATAATTAAAGTCTGACCAGAAGGCTAAGGAAGCACAGAGTGGAGAACAACAAATTCTACCAAAGAATGTGCAAAGATTTCAGAGAGACTGCATTTGAGGTGAGTCTTATGTTTTGTTTTTTTTTTTTTTTTTGTGCACCATTACCAGAAGTACTGCAATAGCAGGTTGATGCATGAAGTGGATGGAGCAAGCCCCTATTTCATCTCCCAGCTCCAAAAATCCATTTAATATAATGTCCTCAGATAGAGGGTGTATCAGGTATTAAACTGATATGAACAGATACTACACTTGATCTTAGCCTAAAGGCCAAGAAGCGATGAGGTGAGTCTTATTTTTAAAATATATTTTATGGAATTTATTAGGGTGATATTGGTTAATAAAATTATATGTTTCAAGTGTACAGTTCTATAATACATCATCTGTATATTGTACTGTGTGTTCACCACCCAAAGTCAAGTCTCCTTCCATCACCATTTATCCCTGATTTACCCTCTTCTACCTCCCTCACCTCCCTTCACCTCTGTAAAGGTAATCATCATACTGTTGTCTGTATCTATGGGTTTTTTCCCTTTGTCCCTTCACCTTTTTCACCCAGCATCCCAACCCCTCTCACCTTTGACAGTTGTCAGTCTGTTTTCTACATCTATGAGTTTGTTTCTATTTTGTTTGTTAGTTTATTCTGTTCATTAGTTTCCACATATGAGTGAAATCAGATAATATTTGTCTTTCTCTGACTGGCTTATTTCACTTAACATAATACCCTCTAGGTCTATTCATGAGGTGAGTCTTGAAGGACAAGTAGATGTTTGCCTTTGCACAGAAAAGGATAACAGCATTCCTAGCAGAGGGATCCACCTGTGCAAAGGTGGATGTAACAAAAAATCTTAGCATGCTCAGAGAACAATAGGTTCAGTATGGCTAGAATTTAGGAGGCACAGAAATGAAAAAGACAATGGTGCATGCCCCTAAGGAATTCACATGCAGAGAGAAAAGACATGGGTAAAATCAAGCCATAAAATGTTACCTGCATTACTAATAGAAGTATTGATGGGATGGAGTGAAGGGATAGATAAGGTGAGTTCCACCTGGTCAAGTCAGGAACAGTATCTCTAGAGGGAATATACTTGAGGTGAGTCATGAAATAGAAAGTAGTTTGTCATTATAGAAGACAAAACAAAAAAGAATACTCCAATCATCATGAAAATAAATTGTATGATGTGACCAGAGTATAAGGTAGGTGCTCTGTGGGAAGTAGCAAATGAGGTTGGAAAATGAGGTTGTGGCCAGATTGGGTCATGCCTTGAATGACAATCAGAGGATTCTAGGCTTTCTTTTGTAGACAACAGGGAGGCACTGAAGACTCTAAGCCAGGTAATAACATGACCAGATTTGCATTTTAGAGAGTCCTCTGCCTGCCTCATGAAGTGATTCTCCCAGGGAAAGAATCCATTGAGAGCTGTTATAATAGGCAGGCAGTTTTGGTAAGGATGGAGCGGATAACATGGCTTTGAGATACACTGAAGAGGTAAAATATATTGGGCTCCATGATCAACTAGATGTAAATTGAAGAGAGGAAGTGAAGGAGTCAAAAGTTTCTAATTAGGGAGCTGGGTGGATAATGTCACTAATAGTAAGAGAGAGAAGGCAGGAGAAGGAGCAAATCTGGTGTGGTAGGGGGTAAGGGCAGTGCTCCATAACAAGCTATGCTTGAGACATTGTCAGCTTTAGATGTTAGAAGCGAAGCTTAGAAAAGAAAGATATGAATGAAGAAGTTAGATGTTTAAACCAATTGACAGGTTAGTAAATATACACCAATGTGATGGGAATGGGTAGCAAAGACAGTGCTTGCAAATGATAAAAAATGACATCTTTTAGTGCTAGGCAAAAACATGCAAACCCTAATCCAAAGGGCAGAAAGTGAGCATCTTTAATTCCTAATGCTGATAATTAAATAAACACCATTTTTAGTCTCTATTTCAGTAGTATCTAACACTTTAAGTATAAGGAAGAACCCCCTTTTTAAGATTTTATTTATTTTTAGAGAGAGGGGAATGGAAGGAGAAAAAGAGGGAAAGAAATATCAATGTGCAAGAGATGCATCAGTTGCCTCTCACACATCCACAACTGGAGACCTGGCCCACAACCCAGGCATGTGTCCTGACTGGGAATCAAACTGGCAACCTTTTCAGCACTAAATCCTCTGAGTCACACGAGCCAGGGCAGAAGGATGTCTTCTTGAGATGAAACATATATATATGTCTTACTTCACCCACTTATACCTACAATGGTAGCTATATTTTCAGTACATAAAGAATGAGAAAAACACCCATTTAAAAAATCTGTAGACTCCTTCAATGAAGTACCTATCCCTCCACCTCATGGGCCCATGGTCCAAACATTGGGAACTATCACCGATCATGAAGGTGCAAAAATTTATGGGCAATTTCTAATAGTCAAATTCCCTGGAGATTACACAGCTATACAGCTCCTCATCCCCTAAGAGATTCCCTGAAAAGTGGCGGAAAAGATGGCTCCCACCCTGACTGGTGTGGTTCCAAGTGTAGGGCATTTTCCTGTAAACCAAAGGCTTGCCAGTTCAATTCTGGCCAAGACAAATGCCTGGGTTTCGGGCCAGGTCTGCAGTTGGGGGCATGTGAGAGGCAACTGATCAACAGATATAGCTGTTGCACACAGAGGTTTTTCTCCATCTTTGAGCTCCCTTCCCTTCTCTCTAACAATAAATAAATAAAATCTTTTACAAAAAAAAAAAGAAAATGTAGCTCCCTATCAATGTGTTATAAGAATGAAGCTACAAAAGCCTTACTTTCAGACCTCTTTTCATATTAACATTTTTATTTTTGTCAGTTACATAAGTAATACATATTCTTTATAGAAAAATTGGAGAACACAAAAAATCATAAGGTTGCAAATGAAACTAACCTATAATACTGTTACTGGATATAACTGTTACTAGAAGGTATGAAGTCTTATATATTTTTTCTATGAAAAATATGTACATACTTTAAAAGTAAAATTGTCATCATGATATATACTCATATATATATATATATATATAATTTTGTATCAAGCTTTTCTCATTTGCCATTTATTTTTTTTACATTTTTTATTGTTGTTCAAGTACAGTTATCTCAATTTTCCACCTACCTCTGCCCCCCGCCCCATCCATCTCCACTTCCCACCCTTGATCCTCCCCCTCTTTGATTTTGTTCATGTGACCTTTATACATGCTCCTGAAAACCCTTCCTCCCCCCTGCCCCCATTATCCTCTCCCATTTCCCCTCTGGTTACTGTTGGTTTGTTCTTAATTTCAATGTCTCTGGTTATATTTTGCGTGCTTCTTTGTTTTGTTGATTATGTTCCACTTATAGGTGAGACCATATGCTATTTGTCTTTCACCACCTGGCTTATTTCACTTAGCATAATGCTCTCCACATCCATCTGTGCTGTCACAAAAGTCATTTCCCATTTATATCATGATCATTCTAGAATGCCACTAACTATTAGTCTAAAACATGATTTTCTCATGGCAGCAAAGGTGGCAGAGTGCTATGGTTGAGGCCATGGGCTTTGGCATCAGATAGACTTAGAGTCAAATTCATAGTACTCAACCCATTAACAGTATGGTCTGGGACAATTTAACCTCTCTGAACTTCAATGTCCTCATCTGTAAAATGGGGATGACAAAAATACTTCTCTCATAGAATTTTTCTAATGATTAATGTTAGTAATGTATTTAAATAACTTAGCATACTGTCTGGAATAGTACACTGCTCAATAAATGTTAGCTGTGATCATTATTGTATACTATTCCATTGAATGGATATATCATAACAATTAGACATAAATCATACTGCAATGAACAGCCATGTGCATATTTGCAATTCTTTCCTTGATATAATTTCCTAGAAGGGAGAATTCCTGGATTGAAGGGTATGAACCAATTTCAGGCTGTGATGCATACTTTTAAATTGCTCTAGAAAAAAGTTAGATCACTTTATACTACCACCAGCAATGTGTAAGAGTGCCAGTTCCCCAACACACTTGCCAACAGTGAAATAATCTTATTTTTAAAATATCTTTGCCAAATTTGTAATTGAAGATGGCATCCTGAGGACTACTTCGTATTTACTTATTTATTAGAGATGCTTAACTTTTTCCCTACATTTTTAGTGGCCAGATGTATTTCTTCTGTCATGAATTCTCTCTTGTTCTCTTTTGAGATTCACCTCTCTACAAATTAACTTCATGACTTGATGTCAAGTTGATTGTTCATGAACACAGATAAAACAAACCCAGGAGTTAGAGAACCTAGATCTTCAAATCCCAGTGTAGGCGAAATACATTCCTTCTGATCCTAGCATGTTTATCCTCAGCTATTTTCAGACTTTGCCAGTAACTATGACCTCAAGTCATTTCACCTCTCTAGACCTTGGTTTGCTAATCTATAAAATGTTAATGTTTAAGAGTGCCACACATCAAAACTTTAGCATTCCTTGCTTTTGTATCCTGCTGTACTCTCTTTCTTGATCTTCAGTGCATGCTATTAAGGGTAGCCCAACCAGAATTATGATCACAGCTGACAGATGAAGATGCTCAGACACAAGTGAACCTGGGTCACCTGACTCCCAGCCAGTGCTCTTTGCTCTACACAAAGATCTTTCTTTCTGCCTCTCTATTTATCTCCATCCTGTCCCAAATTACCATCTTTACATACTGATTCTCTCTTTATTTCTCCTTTCAATTTGTAGAGGCTGTGAGGAATCAGAAATGAATCCAATTTGGTCCCCAACTGGTCAAGTGTAGGAAGTAAGACATATAAGCAAACAAGTATAATTTAAGGGAGAAAATGATTTGAACCTTAAGTGGGACACAGAAATCATGTAATGCGAAGTCACAGAGGAGGAAGTGTTCACCTTAAGTTGAAGGTATTTAGGATGTATTTATGGAAGAGATGCCTTTGGATGTGAATGCATCGAGTAGTAAGGAGGATGCTTTTGGGGTAAAACTAACGCTTCTGTGTTCTTCTCTGGGGGTATTGATGGATATCAAGCTGTGGCTGTTGCCACTAAGCATACTCTTTCCTTGTTCTCAAAGTTACACTTGGTAGGACCTTATGCGAGGAAGGAGACATTGTTTCTCTTGGGCAGAGATAAAAGCTTTAAAAACATGTGAGATTGTGGAGAAAAGGGAACCCTAGTACGCTGTTGGTAGGAATGCAGACTGGTGTAGCCACTGTGGAAAGCACAATGGAATTTCCGCAGAAAACTAAAAGTGGAACTGCCTTTTGACCCAGCAATTCCACTGCTGGGATTTTACCCCAAGAATCCTGAAACATCAGTTAAAAAAACCTAAGCATCCCAATGTTCATAGCAGCATTATTTACAATAGCCAAGTGCTGGAAGTAACCTAAACCCCACCAGTAAGTGAGTGAATGAAAAAACTGTGGTACATTTACACAATGGAATACTACGCAGCAGAAAGAAACAAGGAGTTCCTACCCTTCATGGCATCATGGATGGAACTGGAGAACATTATGCTAAGTAAAATAAGCCAGGTGGTGAAATACAAATACCATGTGATCTCACCTATAAGTGGAACCTAATCAACAAAACAAACAAGCAAGCAAAATAGAACCAGAGACATGGAAATGAAAAACAAACTGACAGTGACCAGAGGGGAGGGGAGGAGGGGATAATGGGGGAAAGAAGGGGAAGGGTCAAGTCAAGAAATATGTCTAAAGGACTCATATACAAAGACAATGGGGCTCAATTGAATGTGGGAGGTGGGGGTTTGCCCATTGGCAGGGGAGAGTAATGGGGGAAAAATGGGAGCAACTGTAATTAAACAACAGCAAAAAAATTGAAAAAATATGTGAGAAAGACCAAGATTTCAGCATGACAGCAAAATTGTTGGCTTATGGAGGGCAAGGTCCATGTCTGAGATTTATTTCAACACCACATATTTTTGGCACAGTGCCAGGCACAGAACAGGCACTCAATGAATGTTTCCTGAGTTGATTTACTGAATTGAACTTCAGTTAGGTAAGTGTATAGGACTTCAACTTTGTAGGTACAAATACTAGGAGTCATGAAGAGAAGTGTTCTAGATATACATATTTCTTTGCATTTCTATGAAATGATATATGTAGAATGTTAGTATTTGAAGCAAGGCTTGAAATGGCAGAAAAAATTCCCCCTGCAAACAATGTAAATGTCCATTACTAGAGGACTAGTTAAATAAATGTGTATTTATACAATAGAATTCCATACATATAATAAAAACAGAACTAAGAACTCTAAGTGCCAATATGAAATGATCTCTGAAGACATATTTTTAAGCAAAAAGAAAATGAGAAAAAAACAAGGTAGTTAGTTTATATTTGTGTAAAAAAGGAAATTATAACTAAAATAAAATGTCTGTGAAATTATTCCAAAAGAACCTGTTAATATTGATTGTCTTTGGAGAAGGGAACTGAGGAGCTACCAGAAAGAGGTAGGAGAATTCTCTCCATTCCTTTGGGATTTTTCCCTATTTTCCTTCTTTTTAAAACTGAGAAATACAACATAGTTACAAAAAATACATAAAACATATTGTAAAATACATCAAATTGTTATAAAGCAAATACCCATATAATCACTGTTTGGATTGAGAATTAGAATAACTATCCACACCCACAAAAGCCCTGTTTCACCAATAGAAGAAGTAGTTTTTTATGGACTATCCTTTTGTACATTTTGAGTATTGAACAATGTGAATATATTAGCTATTTAACAGATATTTTCTGCCTCCCTCCCCACTCCTCACCAAAATGCCATGAACATATTCAACTGTTTTATGGAAAGATTGACCTTTCTGTATCCAAATAAATTATAACAATTAAATTTACTGTACTCCATGTTTTATATATATTAACTAATCGATCTACATACATCACATCATTTAAGCCTATGAAGCAGTTACTATTGTTGTCTTTATTGTGCAGATAAGAACACAGAGGCACAGAGGCAGTAAGTAACCTTTTAAAAGTGATATTGTAACCCTGGCTGGTGTGGCTTAGTGGATTGATTGCCAGCCTGGAAACAAAAGGGTCACTGGTTCTATACTCAATCTGGGCACATGCCTGAGTTCCGGGCTAGGTCCCCAGTAGGGGGCGTGCAAGAGGCAACCACACATTGATGTTTCTTTCTCCATTTCTTCCCTTCTGTCTAAAAATAAATAAATAAAATCTTTAAAAAATAAATAAAGTTATATTGTACATATGAGCTGAGAAGCTGGGATTCATATCTAGGCAGATATGTTCCAGAATACATTCTTCATTGTTATACTATTCCACCTCTGTAAATTCTATAACTCAGTCTTTGAGGTATTGTAATAATCACCAACCCCTATCAAGTAGAGAAGATTTTTGACTATGGGCCACCAAGTGGGATCTCAAGAGCTGACCCAGTTATGCTATTACCCAGACAAAGATAGAAACAATTGAGAACAGATAGGCTGAAGTTAGTCTGGGGTCTGGAGTATCACTCAGTTGGTAAACCCTACCATGCATTTATATGACTTTCCCAGGATATCCAATAAGTAAAATTCTGGTCAATGCCACTAGTCTGACTTCAGAGCTTCCCCAGTGCCTTAGAGCTCAGTAAATATATATATATATTTATTTATATATTATTTATATATTTTAATGAATGAATAAGATTTCTCCACCTATAAACTGAAAAATTCTAAGAACGTATCCAACAGACATACTTGCAGAAGTGAACAAGTATGTACACTGCGGTATTGTTTGTAATAGCAAAACTCTGCAATCAACTCAAATGTCTATCCACAGGAGACAAGTTAAGTGGATTATGTCAGAAAGATGGTACAGCATGGCAGTTAAGGGTGCAGGCTCTGAGCCAGGATACTCAGGTTTGCATCCTGGCTCTGCCACTTATCAGCACAGGTTTGTATAAACTCCCTGAACCTTACTATGCTTCAGTCCCTGCATCTGTAAAACAGGGATAACAAAAAGACCTAACTTGTAGCCTCATTGCAAGAAGCTAATTTATAGTTTTTTGACATGTAGTAAGTATTCAAATCTTATTTATTATTGTAGCCACTCACACAATGAAATATTATGCAGCTGTTAAAAGGAGGTAGATCTTGCCTTGGCCAGTGAGGCTCAGCTGCTTGAAGCATTTTCCCATACACTGAAAGGTCGCCAGTTCAATTCCCAGTCAGGGCACATACCTAGGTTGCAGGTTTGGACCCTGGTCAGGGCACATATGGGGGGCAACTGATCAATGTTTCACTCTCTCTGCCCCCTTTTCCTCCTCTCTAAAGAACAATGAACATGTCCTTGAATGAGAGTTTTTTTAAAAAAAAGAGGTAGATCTCTATGCGCTCATTTTAACAGATGTCAGAGGTATATATTTTAGGTAAAAGAAAACAAGTGTCAGAATAATGTGTCTGATAGAACTCTAATTTTGTAAAAACAAAACAAAACAAAACCTTTTACAAATTGTGTGCAGTGAAGAAAAGCTTGCAAGGACACATAAAAGTGTTTAGTGACATTACTTCTAGAGAGCTGACTTTATACACTTTGTGTGTGTGTACATGCCCACATGTGTGTATAGAGAATATATATATTTATAACAAGCACTTATTATTTTAGAGAGAAAAATAAACAGGGAAGATCCTAAATCAGGAAAGAATAGGGCGGTAGGAAGAATACATCCCTTCCCATGTGCTCTCCAATTAAAGGGAAAATTCATGATGGCCCTCTCTCTCTCACAGCACTGCCATTCTACCTGACAGCATGTCACTGACAGATGAGACACATATTTTATTGGTACCAAACCTTGTTATGTGTTCCTAAAATAATTCCTGCAATGTAGTAAAAAAACATGGTTCTTGCTTCAGATGCTGTCACTTAATGAATAAATCATGGGAAGCTCAGATTGTCAAACTGGAAGGATCTTAGAGATTATCTAGGCCAACCCCCTCATTTACAAATGGAAACAATAAAATGTGTCCTGAGAAGTTATTAGCTGTCAAACAATTTTGAGGAATAAAATTCATTTTCCAGTGACAAAAATCAGAGACATATCTCTTGCGGAGAAGTTTATTTTAAGAGCCAATTAATGCACTACATCTGAAATCTTCATATACCACTGGTGGGAGTGCAAGTTAGTAAACCATTTGGGAGAGAAATTTGACAATATCTCCCAAAGGTGAAGATTCTAAGATCCTCTGATGGGACAATTCCCTCCTAGATACAAACTGATAGCAACAGTCACATAAAATAACTACAGAAGAATGATCATAGTAGCCCTAACTGTGAACCAAAAATTGGTAGTGGCCTCACTGCCCATAAGCAGCAGAACAAATAAATAAATCATGGCACATTTATTAAATGGAATGCTGTACAATAGTAAAAATAATGAATGAACTACAGCCACATGACACAACATGGATGAATTTTACAAATATAGCACTAAATAGAAAAAAAATGGAGAAGAATTCAGACCATTGATCTAAATTTTAAGACATTTAAAGCAGTGGTGTATGCTGTTTAAAGACACAGTCATATGTATAGTAAAATTATAAATAAATGCATGAGAATAATGAACACCAAATCCAAGAGACGGGTTACTTTGGAGAGAGGGAGAGAAGGAGAGAGCTTTGATCCACAGGATAGACATAGAGGGTTTCAACTTTATTGGTAAAGTGTTTTCTAAAGCTGGGTAGTTGGTAACCTAATTTTCATTATATTATTCTTTATACCTCTTTGAATGTATAAAAATTTCCATAATGCATTGTTTAAAAGAGTGCAACAAATCCCATGCTGTAAGGAAAATTCATAATTTTCAGAAATAACAAAATACTAAAAGAAATGTGTAAGATATAAATGCTATACTCAAAATGACAGGATTATTCCTTAGGCCTGCCTCATTTTCCTAGGACTAGTTTCATGGGAGGGAACCAGCTAGAGACGCAGTAGTTGGGCAGTGGACTGAGTATCAGGAGATAAGGATTCCATTCTTTCAGATACTCATTAGTTTTGGGAAAAAGAACAATTGATTAATCTTTCAATCTTTTTCACATTAAAAAATACAGTGTTGGGCCCTGGCTGGGTGGCCCAGTTTGTTGGAGTATTGATCCATGTACCAAAAGATTGCAGGTTAAATTCATGGTCAGGGCACATACCTAGGTTGTAGGTTTGATCTTCGGTCAAGGCGTGTATGGAAGGCAACTGATTGATGTCCCTCTCTCACACATCAATGTTTCTGTTTCTCTCTCCCCTGCCCCCATGACCCACTGCTTCTTCTGTCTCAATTCAATAAATTGTTCCAGGGGTGAAGATTAAAAAAATAAAAGGTGATTTACCTAAGGATATTTTATCTAGAGGCAAGGATTCCTTTGGAAAAGTCAGGAGCCAAGGTGAACTAGACATAGAGCTTTTTAAAGGCATTTTTTTCTTTTGAACAGACAACATAAGAGAAAAGTATGTTCTTTCTCAGATAGCATCCACCATGCTCTCCAGTGGAAGCAGGTAGCTGCCACTGCTGCCATCCATCTTTCTCTACTTCACTCCACCCCAGCCCAGCAACCTGCTTGGACCCAACACCCAGGTGGCCTGACTTTACCTGCCTATGAAAGGCAGAATAAGCCTTAGCTCCCCACAGAATCTCAGGCCCACTTACCAGGCTGGGGCATTGGGTGTGATGGTGGGGAGAGTTAAGGGGAGCAGAAGAAACAGGGTGCTTGACTTCAGGAGAAGTAAGCCTGATTTCAAAGCACTCCAAGCTATGCTCTCAAGAGTAGAGAGGCACTTTATGATTATACGGGATAGAAAGGAAACCATGGAAAGAGAAGGAGGAAAAATGCAACAGGGAAGAAAGATTGAGCCAGGAAGTAAATGCAGAGATGAGGATCAGCCTTCTGCCTCAGGTTCCTAGGTCAGAGGCATGTTTATTCCACAGAGGCACTCATATGTCCTGTCTGCAAACCAGACATTCATTTGTTCAGGAAACCTGCTCCAAGGTTCCACATTTCCTTTTTCCTCCTTTTTCAGCCAATGCTTTCCACACCCCTTCCATTCCCTCTCACCAGGAAATCTACCCATGGACAAAAAAACATGTCATTGAGAACAAACAAGCAAGCAAATAATACCCTTCTCTTGTTAAAAAGCAAACTATGGACCTTCTTCTGATTCATCAGTTGCTCAAATTAGCTTGAGTTTTTATTCCTAGGCATTTTCCCCCTCTATGAATCCAAGTGGTAGCCACTTCATTATGGGTATATTTTAATGTAAATCCACCCCCCCCCCGCCAAAGGCATATGCAGGCAGCAGGCAGGCAGACATGTACATGCACACACACACATCACCTCTGGAGGTTCCCCTCCCTCATTCTTTTCCCCTCAGCCAGCAGAAAAAGGGCAAGGCTTAGAAATCATTTCTCTGTGGCCTACCTTTTGAGTCCGTCAGGTCTGAGGAGCAGGCGGCAACTGGGAGCTAGGAGGCCAGGGATGGACTGCCTCTGTGAATCAGCAAAGAAGTCCCTGAGACAGGAATGCTGACAGCTGCTGTATGCACTCTCCCTCTGTCTCTCCCACCTCCCTGCCCTCCTTCTTCTTCTCCTCCTCCCCTCTCAGAGCAGCTCTGTGTTGCTATGCAATCATATCACCCCGACTAAACAGCATCACTCCACCCTCAGCCTGAGATACCCTTGACTGGGCAAATGCAGAAAGAGCAAGGACAGTTTTGTCAAACTCCCAGAGCCTTGGCAGCTCTCAGAAATTTCAATTCATTAGAAGCAGAGGAGGAAAGCGGAAGAGGCTGAAAGGCAGACAGGGAGAGGGGGAGAGGCTTCCACTGAGGAGGAGGAGACAAAAGAGGCCCGGAGATCAATACAAGCTGCTGAGTGAGAAGCCTGGGCCCCAGCTTCCACAGATCCAGCCCAGAGCCAAAGCTTACTTCAGAGCCAGCAGCTGGCAAGCTCTCTTGGTAGCCCGTCCAGGATTCAGTTTGCATTGGAGGTTGAAACGTTCAGCCCTAGAGTCGGCAGTACTCAAGGTACAGTCTGGGACCCAGGGCAGCCTGCCAATTACCCCTAAATTTCATTCTCACCCCCTCTTACAGCTACATGTAGAAAAAGCCTAAATAATGACAGAAACAGAATAGACTTTGAATAATTTCAGAAAATGTGGTCCCTCTCTTCAACAATTATCCACTCAGTCTCCCTGCTTCTGTCCACACTAGCCCTTACTCTTTTCACTATTACACTGTTAGAGAGAAGAGAGTAGGAGCTCCAGACACCTTGAGAGACCTGGGAGAAACCACAAAAAAGACAGAGCAGATTACATCACTTTATAGAGTGCCCAGCACACAGTAGATTACCTAATAAATATGGGTGGGGTGAGTAAATTGGACGGATGGTTGGTTGGCAGTCAGAAAGCTCCCATCTTAATCCTCCTATACAAATATATTTATATTTAAAGCCCTAGAAGGCCATAGGATAAGAGAAGCATTCTTTCCAAGGACAGGGTGTGTGTGTGTGTGTGTGTGTATCATATATATATATATATGAATGAAACAGAAAATACTTCCCAGCCCCAAAGACCTGAGATTAGTGTTTACAAAGTGTATGCAAGGACTGAGCATTCTTCTTCTTATTATTATTATTACTATTATTATTATTATTATTGAAAACCCTTAGTAATGAAATAACTAGTGAGTATGTGTGAGTGTGTGTTTCCTTTGAGGGGAAATTTTTAAAACTTAAGCTGCAGGTTTCAGTAAAAAGTTAGCGATAAGGCCTGATCTCCTCTTCAAAACAAACAAAATGGAAACCAACTGCCCCTTCCCCCACACTTAGCTTTCAGAGATGCAAGAGTGGCTCCTCCTGCCTGGCCAAATCTGCCGCAGCCAGACTTCCATGCAGGCGCAAAAAGAGCTTTTGATTTCTGAAGGGGCTTTTGGAAGCACATCCGGCTTCTCAATCTTCACACCCTCCACAGAGCATTCCTTAGCTACCCAGCCTCACTCAGGCTTGGCCCTGAGTATCTGCCTCAATCTTAACCCTGGCAACTTTCAGGGTTTCTCAACACTATCCACACCCAGAGCCCCAGGAGTCCTTTACAACTGGCTTAGAATGACTTGGAGCAGAGGCTTGGCTAGAAGAAAGACGAGAGGGAACACTCTGAGAAATTGTTTGGGCTGCCACAGACACAGAATGACTGCAATAGACCCACACAAAACAAATGGGAACATGACTCATTGCTCACCCCTGGTACCAGCTCACCACGCACAACAACACCAGAGTCTAGATCTAGAAGAAGGAAGGAGAATAAGCCGGGTGGGATACTTGCTCTCCACTTTGACTGCAACTGGACTTGCCCAGATCACAAGTAGCACTTGGAATAACTCTTTACTTTTTTCTGTCTAACTCTAGAGAAAGCATTCAGATTGTAAATGCAAAATTACATTATCAGCCTCCATGCAAATAAACTCACTGAGTTCATTTTGAGGGGTATAACGAAAGGTTTCCCCAAATCTGTCCTACTGACATCATTATGGAAAAGACTTCCTTCCTTGTTACTTTGCGTAAGGCACTAAGGGCTCCTATGAAAATGAGAATATTTCCTATGAGACAAAAAACATTAATCCATCATCAGCTAGCAGCAGCTAAGATTTAATTATTAGATTATATTAATAACAATAATAATGCCTAACATTATTGAGGCTTTACTATAGGCTAGACACTGTTTGAAGTGCTTTGCACACATTATTAGCACATTACATTCTCACAGAAAATTAAAATCACTTCTATTATTATCCCCATTTTACAGATGAAGCACTGTAACACAGTGAGGTTAAATGACTTGCCCAAGGTCACACAGCTAATGCATTATGGAGCCAAGATTTACCCTAGATCTCTCTGGGCAATGTCTACATGATTAACCACTGTGCTATTCTAAATTCATCTAGTATTGGCCTGATCAGATATCAGGTCTGGGTAGGTGATTAAGACAAATGCGACTAGAGCAGAAGAATTCCCCAGATAGCTTTTCTATCCTTTGTGCCTTTTGTCAGGTTATTTCCTCTAATCAGAATGTCTTCTTTGCCTTTAGAGGTCAGATTTTTCTCTCTGAGGAATCCCAAGTGAGCACACTCCACAAAAAATTTGATTAAGGCTATGAATGGAGTATGAAAAGACAAATGACTTTGAGATGAGGTGGAGCTGTCCAATTTGCTAGGGTCCCCACACATTCTGCTGTATTTCTGCACTCATTTATACTTCCTGCTTAACTCCTGTGGCTTTTCAGTATGTTCTGCCTCATTGGCCACTGAAGGTGTGTTTGTATTGTTGCTGGTATTCTGGAATATTTGGTGGAGGGTTTTTTGGTTTTTATTTCCTGGAGGATGTTGGGATAAGTAGAGTCTCTAGTTGTATTTCAGGAGAGGTAACCTCTTTTCTCACCATCATGACTGGATAGAAAAGACCATTCTGACATTTAAACCTGAAGAAGATTCATTTTCACCCAGGGGACATCTGGACAAATAAGGGAAAGCTCATAGTCTATTTTCAACTATTTTTCTGAGGAGGATAAAGAAAGATCAAAGCAGTTGTGCCACAAGCTTTGACTATGGCTCCACCCTGGTAACTTCTAAGAGGATGTTTGAGACCTACTCTGGTATCACTGAGCAAGACTTTGCTAGGTAGACAAGGGTAGGTAGGACCTTTCAGGTAGAGGGTCAGTATGTGCAACAGCCCAATGGTTGGAGAATATGGCTTTCTAAAGGAGTGCAAGTACTAGTGAAGTATGGCTATGTTAAGATATGTAACAGGTGGGAAATGGGGAAAGATGGGAAGAGAAAGCTATGGAAGACACAAGGAGGGGCTAGAATATCATGCTGAGGATGATTTAAGATTTTTCCTTTTAAATTATATTTTATTGATTATGCTATTACAGTAGTACCAATTTCCCCCTTTACCCCCACCACCTAGGAATACCTACTCCCTCAGGCATTAGCCACACTGTTGTTCATGCCCGTGGGTCATGCGCATAAGTTCTTTGGCTACTCTATTTCCTGTACTGTACTTTACATCCACATGGCTATTCTGTAACTATCTACTTGTACTTCTTAATCCCCTCACCTCTTCACCCATTCCCCCGCACCCCCTCCCTTCTGGCAACCATCAAAAAAAGCCAATGTCCATATCCATGATTCTGTCTCTGTTCTTGTTCATTTAGTTTGTTTTTTAGATTTAATTGTTGATAACTATGTGCTTACTGCCATTTTATTGTTCATTGCTTTGACCTTTTTTCTTAAATAAGTCCCTTTAACATTTCATATAACTCTGGTTGGTGATGATGAACTCCTTTAGTTTTTTATCTGAGAAGCTCTTTATTTGCCCTTTGATTCTAAGTGATAGCTTTGCTGGGTAACGCAATCTTGTCTGTAGGTTCCTGCCTTTCATGACTGAATATTTCTTGCCAATCCCTTCTGGCATGCAAAGTTTTTATTGAGAAATCAGCTCAGTCTTATGGGAACTCCCTTGTAAGTAACTAACTGCTTTTCTCTTGCTGCTTTTAAGATTCTCTTTTTATCTTTAAACTTTGGCATTTTAATTATCATATATCTTATTGTGGGCCTGTTTGCATCCATCTTGTTTGGGAAATTCTGTGCTTCCTGCATGTCTATTTCCTTCACCAAAATAGAAAAAGTATTTTTCATTATTTTTTCAAATAGATTTCCAATTTCTCTCTTTCTCTTGTCCTTCTGGTACCCCTATGACAAGAATGTTGGTATGCTTGAAGTTGTCCCAGAGGCTTGTTACACTATCCTTGCTTTTTTAAAATTCTTTTTTCTTGTTGTTCTGACCGTCTTTTATTTCTTTGTTTGTTCCTTGATGTTCCATATTATTGCTTTGATTCTTGGCTTCTTCCATTCTACTATTGATTCTGCTGTAAGCTGCTCTTTATTTCTATTAGTATATCCTTCATTTCTGCCTGGGTCACAATGGTTCCTTGAGGGTGCCTTGGGAATTCACTAAGTTCCTTGAGAACCCTTATAACCAGTGTTTTAAATTGTGCATCTGATAAATTGCTCACTTCCATTTTGATCAGTTCCTTTTCATTAATCTGTTCTTTCATTTGGGCCATGCTTCTTTGTCTCATTTTGGCAGCCTCATGTGTTTGTTTCTATGTATTAGGTAGAGCTGCTTTGACTCTGTGTCTTGGTAGCATGCCCTAATGTAGTAGGTATCCTGTAGGGTCCAGTGGCATAGCCTCCCAGATACCCAAACTGGGTACTTGAGGTGTGCCCTCCATGTCGGCTGAATACATATTCCTCCTTTCTTTTTTAATTGTTGTTCAAGTAGTTTTTCTATGTACACACTCTTCTTGTAGTTGAGATTTGATTGCTGTTGGCAGGTAAAAGGGAGGAACTTACTCAGTTCAGTCAGCTGTAAGGATTGGCGGATTGGCTGTGACTACTGACCACCAACTTCCACCCTCCATGGAGGTTCAGCTGTGCAGGGGCAGGGTGGTGGTGCTCTGGCATGGTGTGTAGCTGTACACTGGGTGTGCAGGCTCTGGGGTTTCCCAGGTGGTACAGGCCTGGGTCAGCCACCCCTGCGTTCTGCCTGGGACCACCCAACATGAGCTATAAAGCAATCTGAAATGGCCACTACTTGTGCTGGGCTTGGAGATTCCCAGGCAAAGCCAAACTGGCTGAGATAGGGAGACAGACCCACAAACGTAAGCAAAAGTAGAATGCACATACACACAGAAAAACTGCACGTGATCCAAAGCTGGCTGCTGCTTAGTACCAGACCTGGGGCTGCTTAGACAGAGGTATAGGGGCTGGGGGCTCATTGAGGCTCGTTGTTGCTTGTTTGAGAGGATTTAGGAAGATGTGAAGACATTTATATGGCAAAGCCACTGTTAACAACTTGGGTGGGCCATAAGGTAGGTGGAGTGGAGCCTCAGGGATTCTCCAGGGTAGAGCAAATCATGTGAGCTAGGTTGATAGAGTCTTAGATATGGCTACCACCTGCCAGTGTGCAGCTCTATGGGGAGAGGGCTCAGAAAAGGAACAATGACCTCTGCCTACCTTTCTGTATGGGAAAAAGTTGTCCCCTAGCTCTTGCCCTGATGCCAGACACTTCAGTTCCTCCTCAAATGCCATTGGTGCCTTTCAAGCTGCTACCTTGGTTCTGGAGCTCAGAGGAAGGGAGTCTGAGTCACTCTGCTGCAAACTCTTTAAGAGGCACTTCCTGAAACTCCAGTAGCTCCTTTCAGTGACTCAATTCTTGCTGGTTTTTACAGCCAGAAGTTATGTGGTCTTATCTACCGGGCACTGGAACTGTGGGCTGGGGGGCCTATTATGGGGCTGGGTACCCTCACTCCCAAGAGAGTCCTCCCGATTTTTTATCCAGCATATATGGGTGTGCGACCAGCCCATGCCATGTCTCCTACCAGTTTGGATTGATGTGGTTTCTTTAGTTCCATAGTTTTTGGACTTCGATTCAACTCAAGTTCTGATGGTTCTGAAGATCGTTGTTCTGTAGTTTCATTGTAATTTTGATGTGGCTTTGTGAGGAGGTGATCCATGTTTACCTACACCTCCATCTTGACTAGAAGTCTGGAAGTCTTTTTTTTTTTTTTTTTTTTAAGGAAAGCAGCCTTTTAGTGGTGATCATTTTGTAGTGTATACAGATGTTGAATCATAATGTTGCATACCTGAAACTCATATAATGTTCTATGGCAATTTTACCTTAATTAAAAAAGATAAGCAGCATGATCATATTTTTGTTTTTGAAATATTATTCTAATGACTTTTCCAAAGGACAATTATTGAGTGTTTACTACATGCTATGTCTGTGCTAAACTCCAGGGGCATAGAGAAAGAAATCAGAAACTGCCTAATTAATTAATATATACAATACAGTGGTAAGTACAATGGAGAATGAACTGAGGGGTAGACAGTCTAGAATTTGGCCACTTGGTAGGTGGCAATTGCAGTACTCATCTGACGAGGGCCTGAAGTAGGAAAGTTGTAAGGGTGAAACAGTAACCCCCACCCCAGTGGATCTTCCTTATATAATCTTTCCTTTTTATCACTTCTTCCTAACCTTACTATGTGCTGAGTTGTTAAAAGAGAAATAAGCTATGATCATCTTTTTTATCCTTTGGGGGTGGGAGAGGTGGTATAGGTAATTCACACTGCTGTTCCACAACCTTATTCACTGGCTTCCTGACCATGTTTACCCAAAGTACTACTTCATATTGTTTTTACTCTTCTCAGACACCCAACCTGAGCCCACCTACCTCAGCCATTAACCTCTCTTCTTGCTTTCCTGAGGTAAAAGCTATCCCTGCAAAATTCTTCTTTACTTCAGAATTTCTTCCAGTTTCCTTCCCCAGACAACATAAAATCATTTTTCCTCCTAAGTTCAATACCTCTACTCATGATCTAACACTGTTCTCTTCCTATCTCCTTTGAGACCTGCTTCATAAATTTTCCTTATCTTGCTTTCTTTTCCATCTTTTCCTTGCCTCTGATACTTTCCCTGCTGTCTAAAAACATGTAAGGAGTAGACATTTTGCTGACTCCTGTGAGCTTAGAAGTAGAAAAAATGTTTCCCCACTAGAGAAAGCCCCCTCCCACAACCCACCACACACACACAACCAAGTAAAAAATGTTTTACTGGCAAGTTGGAGATAGTCTGCAGGGAAATAACATCATCAGGGCAAAGAATTCCCGGATTTTAGGTAAGGCTGGAAAGTAAAAAAGCAGGACTAAGAAAATGCAGAGGATAAGAATGATAAACCTTTGTCAGTTATTTGCAGAATATTTTTGCAACATTATTTTATTTATCTAGCAGAGATTGCTTCCAATGAATGGACATTTCATGCAGCAAAACTGAAAGGGTTAAGTAGAGGGGAAGACAGAGGTGAAATGCCTCAGGAGAAATCAGGATGTGAGGATGAGTCAGACAGTAGGAGGGAAGGAGTTTCACTACAGGTATATAACATAGACAAGGAAGCATGAAATTAGGAGATATGTTGGAGGAACATGTTAGGAATGTGGGAGCACAATGCTGAAAAGGCTTGATTTTGTCATTGGAGTTCATAAGAAATAATACAAAGCCATGACAGCCTAAGGGGTGAAGATTCAGTGTTGGCACAGTCCATGTTCTGAATACCCTCTGATGCTTTTGTTGAACATATCAAAATGCAGAATTCATCTTACACACTTGGTTACCTCCCACCTTCTGCTATTTTTCAAGCTTCTGTTAAACCAGACCCAGCAGCTGGGATATTATATAACCAAATATTATGTTCTATTTATGTTTTCAAATATATTCCACTTAGGCCACAACCATTCAAACTCCATTTAAAATGGTACAATGAACAGAACATTGAACTGGGAGGCTGAAGACACAGCTTCTAATCTCAGTTTTGCTAAGTTTCTGTTAACCTTTTTGAGTCTTGGGTATTCTATTTCTTCACCAGAAAGAGAATAATATCTGCTCTGTCACTTGATTAGGTTGAGACTCAAACAGTATAATGGATGTGAATATATAGTGAATATACTGAAATTATAAAGTACTATTGAAATGTAAGATATTATTATTTCCATTGCTTCAAGGTCCTGGTGGTTTTCTTGTATGCAGAAGACATAAAGACTCAGAGTAGATTATAGCAGTAAAGGAAGCACTGCCAGGAATGTAATTAACTTCCCTAAAATATCAGATATTATACTGCTTTAAGTAGACACACCAACAAAGTAGTCAGATTCTTATTCACCATCTTTCATGTTATCAACCTTGCCATCCTCCTGTCAGCCCTTAATGCTAGACATATGCACAGGCACTAACACCCTTCACATATGAGATTCCAGGATAGGATATACAACACAGTAAGAATTACTGGTTTTCTAGGATAAAGAGAACTATTAGTGATTTGTACTTTTATTATGTTTAGCTTGCTGGGGCAAGGTGGGTGGGCATTTCTTGCTTGTAACTTGCATTGAGAGGAGAGGGAAACTAACATTTTTTGAGTTCATGCTTTGTGCCAAACACCATGTAAGGCACTTGACATCTGTTACCTCCTGTAATGCTTGCAACAACTTGATGAGGTAACAATTATCATTCCCAACTCTACAAACAAGGAAACTGAAGCCCAGAAACATTAAGTAACTTGTTCAAGTTCATTAAGCTAATAAGAAATGCAAGCTGGTATTTCATCCCAAATCCATCTGACTGCAATGCTGATGCTCTTTCCACTTCTCATCTTCCAGGCAGGGCCTATTAAAAGTAGGGCACCTCCTAGAAATTACTATTTCTTGGTACACTCAAAAGTACCTACTGGCATAACATCTGGTAAGTACCTTGGCCACCAACAGGTAGAGGCCCCTTTCAGGGGTACCCTTAAATCCTGGCTTTGTTTTTGAATCTAAAGCAAGCCTGGGTCTCAAAGATAAGAGACATCTATCTTTTACATGTAGTAGTGAGCTCTATACAGCTCACAAAAGACAAGATATTTATCTGACAGAGGCAAAGTGACAATTTTAAGGTGAGAATCATCAGTGATAAAAGGATGCCTCACAGTGTTGGCTGGCCAATAACTAAACAAACTCAGAGGTACTCCACTGGCCCCTCTTTACATTCCATCTTACATTAAATATATAGGAGTAGGCAGAATTAGAAGGTACCTACCTGATATGATTTGAGGACGCCTGAAATGCTATCACTAATCAAAATTACTTTCCCCACTGGCCCTGCCATGAGGCCTGCAATTCCCTATTAATTATTTCTTTCAGGTTAAGCCATATTAAAAATATAAGTGCTATCTTTAGTCACTACACATTATACTCATTAGTTTATTACTTTCATTTTAATCACCAAACAGGTATGGGACACAGAGTAAATGATTTTGAAGGGGAAGGCTGAGGGAAAGATTCAATGTAATGTATGATGGGAAGCTAGAGTTCAATGGGGTCATATTGAGACTTTTAGAAACCCCAAGCACTGAAGAGATAATGTTACAAATCCTA
Organism: Tonatia bakeri; assembly: GCA_004024845.1. Lineage (NCBI taxonomy): Eukaryota > Metazoa > Chordata > Mammalia > Chiroptera > Phyllostomidae > Tonatia > Tonatia bakeri. The sequence goes on from PVIA01000887.1 coordinate 69,887, forward strand.
CATGCCCATGTATAATTCAAGATAAAGATAATATTAATATGTAAAATAAGCATAAGATGGTTCAACAGAATCTGATCTTTCCCATAGTTACTATTGCAATTCATTTTTGTTGCCATACATTTCACCATTTAAAGTGTACAATTTGGCCCTGGCCAGGTAGTTCAGTTGGTTAGAGCATCATCCCCATATGCCAAGATTGTGAGTTCAATCCCTGGTCAGGGCATGTACAAGACCCAACCAATGAATGCATAAATAAGCGAAACAACAAATCTCAATCTCTCTCTCTCCCCCCTCCCTCTCTCCCTTCCTTCCTTTCTCTCTCTAAAATCAATAAATATATCCAGGGAAGGAATAAAAAGAAATAAAAAATTTTAAGAAGTGTGCAATTCAATGGCTTGTATTACATTGAGTTATACAACCACCACCACCACAATCAATTTTAGAACATTTTCATCCTCCTCTCCTCACAGAAAAACCCATATCAGTCATACCCTATTTCTCCCAACCCTTTCCCAGTCCTAAGAAACCACAAAGCTACTTCCTTTCTCTGTAAATTTTCCTATTCTGAACACTTTACATAAATGTAATCATATATATGTAGTACTCTATGTCTGGATTCTTTCACTTAATGTTATCAAGGTTCTTCCATGTTGTAGCATGTATCAGTGCTTCATTCCTTTTTATGGCTGCATAATATTCCATGGCTGCATAATTTTCCACTGTGCACATATGCCACTTTAAAAAAAATATAAGACTTTATTTCAGCCAGACTGATGACATGTGCCAGGAAGCAAAATGTCAAATGCTCTGGAGAATAACAGTTTTGCAGTTTCTTTTATGTATTTGAAATTAAGATGGAGAAAAGCAAGGCAAGGATTTGGATTACTGAATAGTTGACAAGATGATGTGCATCCATTCATCATTTGATAGTCATTTGGGTTGTTTCCACTTTGGGGCTATTATAAGTATTGTTGCTATGGGTACTAGTGTACAAGTTTTTGTATGAACATATGTTCTCAATTCTTTTAAGTATATACCTAGGAATGGAATTGCTGGGTTATATAGTAACTCTATGCTAAATTTTTCAAGAAACCACCAGATTGTTTATAAAAATGGCTGTGACATTTTATATTCCCGCCAAACTAATACTTATTATTGCCTGTCTCTTTTATTGTAGTCACTCTAGAGGATATGAAATGGTATCACATTGCGTCAATCCTTTTTTAAACTATCATATATATATAGTTATTTAAAAAATATTTAATACCTCTATTTAGCTGGTTTCCCAAGCATATGCTTGCTCTGCCTAATATTAGGCCATCCATGGCTACAATCAGCTTGAATGGATCTGGCTCCTGGGGCTGAAGGACCTACCATGTGAAACATTTCCAACACCAAACCAAGACACAAAGATGACTAGGCCACACTGTCTATCTACTAAAACAACTACAAAAAAGGAGAATGAGAGGACTGTTATAATAAGGTGATGAAAGTACGGAGGAGTGTTAGGGAAAACCAAATGCAGTTCTTCTAAAGGACAGTGCTAATCAGCCCAACCCACCCAGCCACAATATGAAGCCAGAGTCTTCTCAGAAAAAGCCATAAAAACAGGAAAAAGACTCTTAGAGATATACCGTTTTGGGCCTTTTCTCATTTCAATTACTATTCATACTTACTACCCACTGGCTGATTCTTTCAGACTTGGCCTCATCACTTTTAGTCTTAGGTCAATGTGTAGGACAGCACTGAGGAATGGCTGTGAAAATGCATTATAAATAATACTCTCCCATTGCAACCTTCTTACAACAAACAAATCCTACTTCAGTAGTTCTTCACTGCCATTTCTCCAATCTACTATTTTACTTGAATTGCTCCTAGTATGCCTCTTTGCATCAGAGCACCCCAACTTCCGGAGACAATACGCACCATAAGCTAAGTCTTCAGAGAGGCTTTGCAATCATAGAAGCACTGTGATTCCATATTTTGCTTTGGAAATAGAAAGCAAGCCAGAGAGAATGCTCCCATTGCATCCTGGAGATGCTGAGATTAAGTGAGCCAATAATTTAAAAGAAATCATGTTATCAGACTGAAATTCTGGGTGTCTTCCCTGTCTTATCCTTGCCTCTACCCATGAGGAAGCTGCAGCTATTAAAGTCATGGGTTTGGCATACCTACTCCCCAAGTCCCAGGCCTTTCTCCTGAGAGTAGCAAAGAGTAAGCAGGACACCTGAGCACAGCTAACTCCTATTCAACAGACCAGAGAAGACAATATCACTTTCCAACTGCTCTTTACTTTTCTAAAGTGGGACTCAATTGTGCTTGAAAATGTCAAGCCCAACCTAATTGCTCTCAACCATCTGTCTAAACCCTTCTTAGAGCAATTGGCCAGGGCTTTGTAAAAACACACGACTCTGCCTGAGGGCGGACTGATTCCTCCAGGCAATGGGGTGTTCTAAACAGATGAAATACAATCCAATCAATGTTTACAAAGAGAGCTATGGTGAGAGCATGGGGGTTTGAAAGGAAGAGGTAGGGAGATCATTTAGGAGGCTCTAGCAAAGGGCTAAATAATAAATGAGAGCCATTTCTAGGGTAGTGGTAGTGGGGACTGAAAGGTGATAGACTTGAACAACACTGCAAAGAAGTAGTACACTAGGAAACAATTGGATATTTAGAAAATTAAAAAAAAACTTGGTTTATAGTTTGTTGGTTTCCATGGTGTAAATATTACCCCGTGGCTGATTTCAAGCTACCAACTAGACATCACAAGATGTGAAATTTGTCAATTGGCTCTTTGGATCCAATGCAAGCCAGCACACTACTACATAGTGACAGTTTACATGTGGGAAAAGAGAGAGCAAAATTAAAGATGATGGATGTACCTAACTTGGATGAGTCATTAGATATTAAATTAATGAAGACAGGGAACACAGAAGGAAAAATACACATTGTTTATCTGTTTGGGGTAGGGAGGATTAAGAGGTAAGAGACATACCAGAAGGGAATTATGACTTTGATTTTGGACATGTTGAGTTGGAAGTACTAGTCCTGAAATTCAATTATCAGTGAAGCTCTGCCTTGTAACAATAACTCACATTAATAAAATACTGTGTGCTAAGCACATTATATATTTTTATGCTCTTTCAGCTTCACAACAACCCTATAGATTTAACAAAATAACTGGAAGATAGTAGTTGCTCAAAACACATTTATTAAATAAATTGATGAATTGGATATTGTTGTTTTCTTTATTTTACAAATAAAAGAAATGAGACACAAGTTGATTAAGTAATTTGCACAAGGGCACACAACTGCGACTCAAACTCAAGCATGCATGATTTCAAAACCACTCTGCTATATTATATATGCATGCTAGATATAAACCCTGGCAGAGATCTTTTCATTTTATCTTTCTAACTCTAGTCTACCACAGTGCTCCCACCACTGTAATTCCTGCTGCTAGATTTTTGCAGCCAGAGGTTTTGAGGCCTTATTTCCCCATGCTGGAAGCCTGGGTTGCACGGGCTGTCTTGCTCTCCAGTTGTTCCTCCAGATTTATCCGCAGGCAAATGTGGGACTGCCTAGTCTGCCAGCTGCTGTCTTGCCTGCCTTGTCCTCCAGCCACCACCTTGCCATGCATCCTCTCTGCCTCGGTTGCCCGTCTCCACCCCTCCTACCAGTCTGAATGAATGTTTCTTCTTTAACCCCTTGCTTGTCAGACTTCCATATAGTTCAATCTCTGGCAGTTCTGGTTATTTTTTGTTTTATATGTGTTGTTGTCCTTCTTTCGGTTGTGTAAGGAGGGAACATGCATCTACCTATGTCTCCATTTTGGTCAGAACTCACATGAAGACTACTTTTTTTTGGAAAGGACAAAGAATCAAAATGGAGGAAAAATCTAATAAGAAGACAAATTAGAAAACAGCTGCAGAATATTTTGTGACAACTTCTTTTAGTTTGGCCAAATGCAAAAAATGCTGAGACAGAAATTGAAACTTGGAACTGCTTTATAACAAATGACATTTTAGATTTAACCTTATTATATACAAATAAATATGTCAATTCTATCTCAAGCTGGCTTTCACAAGAAAGAGATGCTAAATGGATAGACAAAACTGAATTGAAAGCATTTTTAGGCCTCTTATATCTAGCTGCTATACATCACAGCAATTGGCTAAATTTGCAGGATTTATGGGCTACAGATGGTAGTGGGATTGAACTTTTTAGACTTATGATATCTTTATGGAGATTTAAATTTATTCATAATTGTATTGGGTTTGATGACAAATTTACCTGCCCAGAACACCTGAAAGTGGATAAATTAGTGGCTGTAAGAGGCATTTTTTCAGCATTTGTAGAAAATTGTAAATTATGGTACTTTATGGGACAGAATGTAACAATAGATGAAATGTTACCTACACTTAGAGGTAAATGTGGAATTAGACATCGTATTTCATACAAGCCCAGTAAATCTGATATAAAAATTTTTGCTATGGTCAAATCAAAAGTATTTTACACAGGAATACTTGAAATATATGCCAGCAAGCATCCTGAAGGTCTTTATTTTATTAGTAATAAACCAGCAGACATAATTAAGGGACTTGCAGAACCCATTTATTCATCAGGATGTAACATTACAGCAGGTAACTGATTCACAAGCTGGCTTTCACAGCAGGTATTGATATCAATCTTATCTCTAACTTGAAAAAGAAGTGACTTTCATATGTGGGTACTGTTGGTAAGAATAAACCCCAACTATTCCCTGATTTTGTCATCTAAAAACAGGCCTGAAAAATTAAAATTATTTGCTTTTAGTGAAGATTGTACACTTGTATCTCATATACCTCAAAAGAGGAAAAAATGTAATTTTACTTTCAAGTATGCATTTCAATGATGCTATAAATTTAGATTTTCAAATGCCTGACATAATAGAGTATTACAACCAAACAAACTCAGGAGCTGACACTGTGGAACAAATGATAGGTACATATAATGTGGACAGAAAAACCAGAAGATGGCCTATAGTTATATTCTATATAACTATGACTACTCCAGGAATAAATATTCAGACTATTTGTATGCTTAAGAGCTATGTGAAAATAAGATGAAGAATATTTATTAGAAATATTGTAATGCAGTGTCAGAACAAAAATAAAGGCAATCAGAAATCTCTACAGGCATACACAAACTTTTACATCTGAAACTTTATCAATTTCAAATACAAATTGAAGGAATGTCTAATGATGACATCAATATGGCTCTTTCAACAAGCAGAAAAAGAAAAAGATGAGTTAGGTGCTATGCATCAAAAATGAGTTGTTTATCAAAGTATTTTTGCAAGTGTTGTGAAAAGTATTTTTGCTCTAAGCATAGCAATATTGTTTGCAATTACTGTTACAATAATTTTGCAAAGCCAGCTATTGAAGATTGGGATTAATTAACCTTAAAGATAATTTTTGTTGTATTTTGAAGCAATATCCATGTTTTTGTTATTTGAAAAGAAAAAAAATTTATATTTGTTTAATAACTTCTAGATTGTAACAGAAAATAATCATGTATTTTATTATATAAATGTAATAAATGCAATTTGCAGTGTTTTAATTTTCTTCACATTTCAGCACATACTGGTAATGAATGAATCTCTCAGATACATGTAACCTATGCTGTATATTTTTTTGACCATGACCTCCACTGGCTTAAGGCCACCGTCTGCTTTTTGGATTTCTGTCTGGAAGATCTATCCATTGAAGTCAATGGGGTATTAAAATCACCTACCATGACTGTATTTCTGTCGCTTCTCCCTTTATGTCCATCAAGATTTGCTTGACATATTTAGGTGCCTCTGTGTTGGGTGCAGAAATATGTAGTAGGGTTATAACCTCTTACTGGATTGCTCCATTTATCATTATGTAGTGCCCTTCTTTGTCTCAGTATAATCAACTTGGTATTAAATTTTTTTGTTGTTGGATATAAGTATTTGCTACCCCAGTTTTTTTCCCTTTCCATTTCCATGAAATATCTTTTTCCATCCCTATACTTTTAGTCTATGTATATCTTTTGTTCTGAGGTGGGTGTCCTAGGGATAGCATATATATGGGTCTCATCCGTTATCTACCCTAATATTTTCAATGGAGCATTTAGGCCATTTATATTTAAAGTCATTATTGATAGATATGTATGTAGTGACATTTTATTTAACTATTCTGTTTTGTTTTTCTTCTTAAAGCAAGCCCTTTAACATTTATTGCAATACTGGTTTGGTATTTATAAGCTTCTTTAGCTTTGTCTTGTCTGGGAAGGTCCTAATTTCTCCTTTGATTTCAAATGATAGCCTTGCTGGGTAAAGTAGCCTTGGTTGTGGGTCTTTGTTTCTCATCACCTTGAATATCTCATGCCAATCCCTTTTTGGCCTGAAATGTTGCTGTCAAGAAATCAGATGACAATCTAATGGGAGCCCCCTTGTAGGTAACTGCTTTTCTTTTTCAGCTTTTAAGATTCTCTCCTTGTCTTTAAACTTTGCCATTTTAATTACGATGTGTCTTGTTGTGGGCCTCTTTGGTTCCATCTTGTTTGGCACTTTCTGTGCTTCCTGGACTTGTGTCTTTTTCCTTCACCAGTGTAGGTAAGTTTTTGGTCATTATTTCTTCATATAGGATCTTGATCCCTTGCTCACTCTCTTCTAGTGTTACACTTTATGTTGTCCCAAAGGTTTCTTAAGCTCTCCTCATTCTCTTTTTGCTGCTCTGCTTGGGTGTTTTCTTTTCTACCTTGTCTTCCAAATCACTGATGCAATCCTCTGCTTCATCTAACCTACTGTTTATCCCTTCCAGTGTATTATTATTTCAGATATTACATTCTGTATTACTGACTAGTCCTTTTTTTTATTGTTTCTATGTCTGTTTTCCACACTGTTGAATATCCTTATAATCATTAAACTCTTTATCTGATAAGTTGCTTACCTCCATTTCACTTAGTTCTTCTGGAGGATTTTCTGGTTCTTTCACTTGAGGACTATTTCTTTGTCTTCCCATTTTGGCTGCCTCTTTGTGTTTGTTTCTATGTATTAAATAGATCTGCACAGACTCTAGTGCATGCCTAAGTTAGATGCTGCCTGTGACTGGCCCTGAGCAACCTGTTTGGAGCTATCAATGATCCACAGCTTGTGGTTCCTCTGCTAGGCCTGAGTGCGTGCAGAAAGAACAAAGCTGCACATTAAGGATGGCTTTTTACCACTACCAGGTCCAGGGAAGGTTCAGCTATCTCATAGCTTCCAGAGACCCATCTTGGCCTGCAGGCTTTCTGTTAGGCTTTTTAATGGAAGTAGCCTCTACCTCTACTCTTCAGCAGCCCAGCTTAAGTTCCACAGGGTGGGACAAGAGGAATTCCTACAGGTGGAACTATTGCTTCTCTCTAGTCTCATGCAGCATGGAGGGAAGTGCTCTGCCTGAGAAAGATGATTTCTGCAGTATAAGGAATGATTAAGCACAGGGATCCTCGTGGCTGACACTTTAGCTCTCTCCCCAGCCTCCAGCTGTACTCCTCAGTGGCTCAGTTAAGCTCACAGGATGGGGTTCCTGCAGGTGGGGCTATTGCTTCCCCTCAGGCTAATGCTACTTGGAGGGAAGTGCTCTGCCTAAGAAAGATGGCCTCTGCAGCATAGGGAATGACTCAGCACAGGGATCCTGGCAGCTGCATTTCAACTCTCTCCTCAGAGTCACCAACCTCAGACACTTCTCCCTCATGTCCGGTCTGCTCTGCCATTCCTCTGCTGGAGCCCAGGGTAAGTGACTGCAAACAAAATTTTGTGCTTTGGCCCTTTAGGGGGCTCTCTGCATCTCTAGTCATCTCTCCCTGGCAGAGGGAAACTCTGCTGCTTTTCACAGCTGTTATTGGTTCCTTTTCCAGTTCTGGTGCTCTAGTCTGGGGAGCCCAGCTTGGGGTTTAGACCCCACACTTCTCAGAGGAAATCCCCACCCCAGCTGCTGAAACATCCCTCTGGAACTTCAGCAGCTGCCCATGGGAGCCCAGCCAACCCTCTAGTGCCTCCATACTTTCTACCAGTCTCATTGTGGTGGTCCTTTTTCTTCCATAAGTTCTTGGTTATAAAGCTACTCTGTGGCTAGTGTTCAGCTAGTTATTCAGGATGATTCTTCTCTAATTTAGTTGTAATTCCAGTTTGGTCCTGGAAGGAAGTTAGTGTAGGTTCCACTTACTCCATTGCCATGTTGGATCTCCTCTACACTATTCTTAAAAATTCCTGTACTAGGTAATGTTGAAAATTCTTCTAACAAAAAAGTGACCTCAAATATATAAAGTTAGAGAAAAAATACAGCAGAAATCTCTTGTGGCCTCTGTATGTGTATATGTATGTAAATGCTATCTGTGTTATAGACTTATGAAGTTCAAACAAGATAAGGTAAATAAAGCACTTCAGAAACCCCAAGGTGCATTAAACTAGGATTTTTGAAAAACACAAGGTTTCAAAGAACTCTTGAAGAAATCAACCTGAAGTCCAAAATCTGGATTTGTCTGAATAATTTTTCGGAAATGTGGCTCCTAAAAATTTCCTGGTTAGATTCTTGAACAGAATTAAAGACATAAGAAGAATTAACCTGAGGAAGTTAATTTTGTGAATAACAAATAAGCATAAAAGTGTCACAGGTGGGCACAGGTAACCAGGTTCTTAGTGATTGAGGACAAAGAATTGAACCAAACACCCAGAATTTATAGCAGAGAACACGGGAGCAGGCCAACTCCAAGCAGAGACTGACCTCATGGGCTGGAGGGACTGTACTGTTATAGGGCAGATCCTTCCTGGCTGGTTTTGGTGGCCTTTACTGTGATGTACAAGTGTTACAGGGTGCGGCCAAGAGGGGGGACCCCAAATGGACATTTAAAATGGGGTCCAGAACTCAAGGTGTTCAGAAAATACTAGGATGTCCTACACCCCCCCAGGTGTGGGTGGGGGAAAGGGACAAATGGAGCAGGCCCATTGAGAGCTGTTTTGCATAGCAACAGCTCTGCAGCTAACCTCTGGGATGTGGTCATTTAATATATCTATAATCTTTGACTGGCTACATAGATATGTTAAATAGCTATGGCCATGCTCTGAGCCAGGGGGATGGAAGTAACTTCCCCACCAAGAGGTAACTGGGGAGGGGGGCAGGTCCCCCGAGTTACAGCGCCTGCGTGAGAGCATGGAGATGATTAGCTCCATGACATGGAGCCACACCTGCCCAGACCCACAATGGCGACCAGAAAAGCTGAAAAGGACAGCATATTGAGGGCAGGTGTGGCCAAGTGTGGGAGGAGTCGGAAGTGGGGCTGCAGAGGAAGATTGGCTGGGGATTTAAAAGCCCAGGCACAGCAGCCATAGAGGAGAGAATCATGCAGCTTTTGGCAGAGTAGAGGGCTCCCACATCTCTGTGAGAGAGAATCATGCAGCTTTTGGCAGAACAGAGGGCTCCCACAGCCCTGTGAGAGAGAACCATGCGGCTTTTGACAGAGTAGAGGGTTCCCACATCTCTGTGAGAGAGAATCATGCAGCTTTTGGCAGAGTAGAGGGCTCCTGCAGCCCTGTGAAAGAGAACCACGCGGCTTTTGGCTGAGTGAGGACTCCCATGGTCCTGGGAGAGAGAGGACCACGTGGCTGGAGCGGTGGAGAGAGGACTGCATGGCTGGAGCAGTGGAGAGAGGACCACACAGCTTTGCCAGAGTGGGGACCCTTGCAGCAGTAGTAGGGGGAACCACCACCCAGCTTTAGCAGAGATTCCGGCAACACAGCTGATGGTGCCGAGAACCGAGAGAGGCCTACCAGCCGAGCACGGATTACTGGGAAGAACCAGGGATTGCCTGAGCCCGGACTTCTATTTCCTTTCCTGAGATACGGTACCCCAGACTGGGCAAGGGGGAAGGAAGGACTGTGTGTGTTTGTGGGTGTTTTAAGAGACTTTAAGACTTTGATAAAGACATTAGGTCACTACTTTAAGTTTGTATAGCACTAAATAAACATTTCCTTTCCTTTTCATGAATCTCTGGCATTGAGAGATATCTTTCCTTTAAGGCGGTGGCCAAGACGGACTTGAGTCTCTTTCCATAAGAATATTATCGTTCCAGGCCCCCTTGTTTTGTTCTGTAATACAAGTAGTTGTATTACTTTAAAGCTACTGCGCATGTGGTCTCCCATGATCCTCCCTGATTGCCACCAGGGAAGAGGGGCCCACAATGCTACCAGATTGATCCCCGTTTCTCCTGGGGTCCCCTGTACTAGGTTCACCTTTCCCTTTGCTAGAGAATTATAGCTCTCCATGTTAGAGATTGGTGAAAAGGAAAGGAATTATTTATTCAGGTTATACAAACTAAGAGTAATGACTTAATGTCTTCATCAAAGTCCCAAAGTCCCTTAAAACACCCACAAACACACACAGTCCTTCCTTTCCCCCTTTGCCCAGTCTGGGGTACCATATCTCAGGGAAAGAAATAGAAGTCCATGGCTCAGGCAGCTCCCGGTTCTTCCCAGTAACCCAGCTCGGCTGGTAGGCCTTCCTTGGTTTTCAGCACCGTCGGCTGTGTTGCCGGGATCTCCAGCTAAAGACGCGTGGTGGTTCTCTGCTGAAGCTGCATGGTGATTCTTCTCACGGCTGCAGGGCGGGGGGTGGGGGGGCAAGTTCCCCTATGCCAAAAGTGCGTGGTTTTCCTTACATGGCTGCAGACACGTGGTCCTCTCTACAATGGCTGCCGAGTCTGGGTTTAAATATCCTTCCAGCTTTACTGGGCTGCCATCATGAGTTTGCGCAGGGGTGGCCCTATGTAGTGGAGCCAGTCATCTCTAAGCTCTCGCACAGGCACTGTAACTAGGGGGAGTTGCCTCCCAGTTACATCTTGGGGGGAAGTTCCTTCCATCCCCCTGGCTCAGAGAATGGCCACAGCTATTTAACATATCTATGCAACCAGTTAAAGCTTATAGATATGTTAAATGACCACACCAGAGGTTAGCTGCAAAGCTGTTGCTATGCAAAACAGCTCTCAATGGCCCTGCTCCATGTGTCCTTTCCCTCAACTCACACCTGTGGTGGAGGGTGAGGACATCCTATATATCTTTCTAATATTTCCTGAACACCTTGAGTCCTGGACCCCATTACAAATCCTTCTTTCGAGGGACCCCTGGATGTACCCTGCTACAAAAGGGTACACCATTAGACTTTAGACCATCAGGTGAATATTTTACTAAGGATAACCCTCTTCTGGTCTACCACCTCCTTAAATACACTACCAGAGATTTCCCTTTTATAGGCTGGCCAAAACACTAAAGGGATTGTTTAAGTGGTAGTTGTAGATATAACTGATAAAAAAAAGTGGTTTCTTTAAAATTTATTCCCTAACCTAAGCATACTAAAGAAAGAGGTATGGAATCTGATGTCAACAGTAAACAGTAGGATGAAAAAGCTGTCTTGAAGCCTTCAAATTCTAAGATTTTGGTAAGAATTTCAATCATTTATAATAATATAAGTACAAAGATTTCAATTATATCTCTTTCAGTTTACTATTAGCCATACTATGATACCCCATTGTACTTATGTATGGGGGGGGCATGGAGATAGAGAAAGAATATATATTTTGTTAAATTTCTAACAGAAAAACAAAGTAAATAAAGTTTGGTGGGTTTTTTTGAGGTTATAGAAAATAAAAAGACAGAAAAGTAAAAGAATGTTATTTAAAAATTGAAGACAGAAAAATCACAAATATTGCTAACATTTTAAAAAACTGAATAAGTAGCCCTGGCTGGTGTGGCTCAGTGGATTGAATGCCAGCTTGCAAAGCAAAGGCTGACTGGACTGGTTCCCAGTTGGGGCACATGCCTGAGTTGCAGGCTGGGTCCCCATGGGGGGCTTGTGAAAGGCAATCACATATTGATGTATCTTATCTCTCCTTCTCTTTTTCCCTCTCCCTTCCCATCTAAAAACAAACAAATAAATAATTTTTAAAACTAAATAAGTAGATTGGTAAACTATATTCATGAATTAGAAAGCTCATCATTTTAATATGTTAATTTACCCAAATTGATATATAGATTCGATACAATCTCAATAGAAATGCCAACAAGTTTTGTTGTGGAAATCAACAAGATTCCAAAATTTATATGAAAATGCAAAGATCTTAGAAGAACCAAAGCAATCTTAAACAAAAACAAAGCTAGAGGCCTTACACTCTCAGTTATCAAGACTTGTATTATTATGCTACAATGATTAAGACAGTGTGGTAGTTGTGTGATGATAGTCAGATAGACCAATAAGAAGAATGACATAAGCAAGATGGCCATGTAAGACATCCTTTGCTCATATTCCCCTTTCAACATCAATTTGGAATCCATCTATAGACTAAAGTGCCTTTGTGAGAGCTGCAGGTTCTAAGTGAGAGAATGTAAAAGCCTTTTTCAGTCTAAGAATGCAGAGAGCTGTTTTAAGAAGATGGGCCCACACCCAATCTGCTCATTTGCCTACCATAGCCCCAGCTATGGACCAAGAAACAGCTCTGTACTCCTGAGGACTTGACTGCAGCCCCATTTAGCTTTGGTTCTATCACAAGCACCATACATGAAGGGAAAACTTTGCATTTAAACTTTAGTAAAGATTAATAGACCTAAAAGGCATACACAAAACACTCCCTCCAACAAAGCAGAATGTACACTCTTTTCAAATGCTAATGAAATATTACCCAGAATAGATCACATGACAGGTCACAAAACAACTCTTAGCAAATTTAAGAAGACTGAAATCATACCAAGTATCTATTCCAATGATAATTTTATAAAATTAGAAGCCAATTACAGGAGGAAAACTGTAAAATGCACAAATGTGTGAAAATTAAACAACATATTCTGAATAACCAATAGGTCAAAGAGTAAATAAAAAGGAAAATCAGAAGATATCTTGAAACAATGAAAATGGAAACCCAACATACCAAAACTATGGGATGCAGCAAAAGATGTTCTTAGAGGGAAGTGATAAATGCTTACATTAAGGACAAAAATGATCTGAAATAAACAACCTAACTATATACCCTAAGGAATTAGAAAAGGAAGAACAAACTAAGACCAAGATTAACAGAAGAAAGGAAATTACAAAGGTAAGAGTAGAACCAAATGAAATGAACACCAGAAAAATCATAGAAAAGATAGAAACTAAGAGCTAGTTTTTGAAAACACAAAATTGATAAAACTGTAGCTACACTAAGGGAAAAAAGAGATGACTCAAATAAATAAAATCAAGTATGAAAGAAGAGACATTATAGCTGATACTATAGAAATATATAGGAACATAGAGACTACTGTGAAAATTATATGCCAAGAAATTGGATAACCTAGAATGGATCAATTCCTAGATACATACAACCTACCAAGTTGAATCATGAAGTAGAAAATTCTGAACAAACCAATAAAGAATAAAGAGATTGGATCAGTCATCAAAATCCTACGAAAACGAAGAGCCCTAGACCAAAGGGCTTCACTGGTGAATTCTACCGAACACTTCCAAAAATATAGAAGAGGGAAGAAACACTTCTTAAGTCATTCTATGAGGCCAATATTGCTCCAATATCACAAAAGACACAGATATCACAAGAAACTACAGACCAATATCACTTATGAATATAAATGTAGTAAATTCTCAACAAAATACTAGCAAATCAAATCCATCCACATATAAAAAGTATTGCATACCATGACCAAGTGGGATTTGTCTAGGAATGTAAAGTTGAGTCAACATACAAAATCAATGTAATTCACAGTGTCATTACAATAAAGAACAAAATCTAAACCATATGATCATTTCAATAGATGCACAAAAAAGGAAACACTTGACAACATTGAACAACCTTTTATAAGAGTTCAGCAAATGAAGAACAGAAGGAAACCTCTTAAACTTCATAAAGAGCATCTATCACATATCCACAGCTAATGTCATACATAATTTGGAAAGGCTGAAAGCTCCAGCCCTGAGATCAGCAATAATTAAAGGATATCCTCTTACCCCATTTCCATTGTCCTGTTGGTTCTATTACCCAGGATAATTAGTCAAGAAAATAAAATCGCCGTGGCTGATGTGGCTCAGTGGATTGAGCACTGGCCTGTGAACCAAAGGGTTACTGGTTCGATTCCCAGTCAGGGCACATGCCTGGGTTGTGGGCCAGGTCCCCAGTAGGGTGCACATGAGAGGCAACCCCACATTGATGTTTCGCTCCCTCTCTCCCTTCTTTCCCCTCTCTCTAAAAATAAAATAAATGTTTTTAAAAAAGAAAATAAAAGGTATCCATATTTCAAAAGAAGTAAAAATATCTCTATTTGTAGATGGAGATGACAATCTTATATATAGACATACAAATAAATCCCTTACTAAACTATTTGAACTATTAAATGAGTTCAGCAAGAATGCAAGATACAAGGTCAAAATGCTAAAGTCAGCAGTTTTCAGACTGCTACAATGCCATTGCAAAAAATCCCCAAACCTTAAAGAAACTGACATTTCTCCAAAGAAAATATACAAATAACTAACAGGTAACTGAAAAGGTGCTCAAAGTCACTAATCATCAGGGTAATGCAGATCAAACACACAATGAGATATTACCTCACAGTCTTTAGGATGGATATTATTTAAAAAATCCCAAAAGATAGCAAGTATTGACAAGGATATGGAGAAAAGTGAACCCTTGTAAACTGTTGGTGGGGATGCACATTGATGTAGCCTCTATAGTATGGAGGTTCTTCAAAATTTAAAAATACAATTACTACATCTTCTAGCATTCCCACTTCCAGGTATATATCCAAATAAATTAAAATTAGGATCTTGAACAGATGTCTACTCTTCCATGTTCATTGCAGCAATATTCACAACAGTCAAGACAGAGAAGCAACTTAAGTATCTATTGATGGATGGACTAATTTTTTAAAAAATGGCATATACATCATTGGTAGTTGAGTAGATAAAACAACTATGGGACATTTACATAATGGAATACTACTTGACCATAAAAAAGAAAATGTAATACTTTGTGACAGCATGGATGGACCTGGAGTAAAATAAGCCAATCAGAGAAAGACGAAGACCATATGATTTCACTCATATGTGCAATCTAATGAAAAAAACTGAACAAACAAACAAAACAGAGACAGACTCATTGATAGAGAGCAGAATGACAGCTATGGGGATGGATTTAGGGGGTGGAGATATTGAGTAAATAGGAAAAAGGATTCACGGATATGGACAGCAGGTTGGTGACTGTGGGTGGGAGGGGTGTATAAGGGGGATACATG
Organism: Tonatia bakeri; assembly: GCA_004024845.1. Lineage (NCBI taxonomy): Eukaryota > Metazoa > Chordata > Mammalia > Chiroptera > Phyllostomidae > Tonatia > Tonatia bakeri. Next base: position 85,194 of record PVIA01000887.1, read on the forward strand.
GCAATGGGAAAAACACAATATAAATAAATAAATAAAATAGTATATACCACAATGGAATATTATTTAGCCTAAAAATAGGAAATTCTGCCTTTTGCAAAAACATGGGTGAATCTGAAGTACATTATCTTAAATTAAACAAGCCAGACACAGAAGAACAAATACTATATACTACACTCATATGAAGAATCTAAAACAGTCAAATTAATTAGAGCAATAATAGAATGATGTTGTTGGGGACAGGAAGGAGGGGAAGTGGGGAGGTAGCAGTGAAAGGGTCCATAGTTTCAGTAAAAAAACAAAATCAGGGTACTTCTATAAACTTGTGATGAAGAATATAAAAATGAAATTAATAAAATACAACAGCATGAAAAGAATAAAACACTTAATTGTTAAGAGAGCATTACTCCCCAAACTAATCTACAGTTTCAATGCATTCCCTATCAAAATTCCAATTACCTTTCTTTGCAGAAATTAACAAGCTAATCCTAACCTTCATATAGAAATGCAATTGACCCAGAATAGCCAAAACAATGTTGAGAAAGAACAAAGCTAGAGTATTTATACTTGTCAATTTGAAAGCATAGTACAAAACTACACTGAGATCCAAGATAGCTGAGGAGTAAGTAGAAGCTACACTAAATGCCTCCCAGGACCAAACTGGAATTACAACTAAATTGTAGAAGAAATCATCCTGAATAACCAACTGAACGCCAGCTGGAGAGAAGCCTTATAACCATGGACAGACAGAAGAAAACACTTTACCACAATATACTGGTAGGGAGTGTGGAGACATGAGGGCTGGCTGGGCTCCCAGGGAGGCAGCTGAAGTGCCAGAAGGATATTTCAGTAGATGGGGGGTTCCACTGAGAAGTGTGCAATCTAAATCCTAAGTTGGTCTCCCTAGCCTACAGCACCAGAGCCAGAATGGAACCCATATAACATCCAGTTGTGACAAGCAGCAGGCTTTCTGTCTGCCAGGGAGAGACCACCAGAGATGCAGAGAGCCTCTTAAAGGGCTAATGCACAAAATTTCATTTGCAGCCACTTACCCTGGGCTCTGGGGGAGGGAGGGCAGAGTGGACTAGAGATGCCTGAGGAGATTCTGTGGTCAGTGGCTCTGAGGAGAGAACTGAGGGAACAGCTGCTGTGATCCCTGTGCTGAGCCATTCCCCATACTACAGAAGACATCTTTCTTAGGCAGAGCACTTCACTCCAAGCAGCATCAGCCTGAGGGGAAGCAATAGCTCCAGCCACAGGGATTACTTGGCCCCACCCTGTGCAGCTCATAAAGGGCTGCTGATTGTAGTATAATTAGTTTAATAAATGATAACTTAGTTAATAGTTTAATAACTAAGGGGGAAAATACAAAGAAGCAGCAAACATGGGAAGACAAACAGACACCCCAATTGAAAGAGCAACAGAATTCTCGAGTAGAACTAGATGAAATGGAGGCAAGCAACTTATTAGACAGAGTTTAGAGTAATGATTATAAAGATATTCAAAAGCATTAAAAACAGACATAAAAACCATAAAAATGAGAAGTAAGAAATAAAGAATGTAATATCTGAAATAAATAATACACTGGAAGGAATAAACTGTAAGTCAGATGAAACAGAAGATTGCATAGTGATTTGGAAGACAAGGTAGATAAAACCACCCAGGAAGAACAACAAAAAGAAAAAAAAAAGAATTTAAAACAATGAGGGGAGCTTGAGAAACATTTTGAACAATATAAAGTGTAACAACATCCGCATCATGGGAATACCAGAAGGAGGAGAATGAGCAAGGGATCAAGAACCTATTTGAAGAAATAATGACCAAAAATTTCCCTAATCTGGTAAAGGAAAAAGATACAAAGTCCAGGAAGCTCAGAGAGTCCCAAAGAAGTGGGACCTAAAGAAGCCTACACCGAGAAACAACATAAATAAAATGGTGAGACTTAAAGAGAAGGAGAGAACCATAAGATCCACAAGAGAAAAGCAGGTAGTTACCTATAAGGGAGCACCAATTAGACCGTCATCTGATTACTAAACAGAAACACTCCAGCCCAGAAGGGAGTGGCATAAAATATTCAAGCTGATGAAAAGCAGGGACCTACAACCAGGGGTACTTTACCTAGGTAGGCCATCACTCAAAATCAAAGGAGAAATAAAGAGCTTCCCAGAGAAGAAAAAGTTAAAGGAGTTTGTAAACACCAAATCAGTAGTACAACAAATGTTAAAGGGTTTGCTTTAAGAAAAAGAAAAATAGAAAGAAAAATAAGCATAGGAAAACAGTATACCAATAAAATGGCACTACATACATATCTATCAATAATCATCTTAAATGTAAATGGCTTCAGTGCTCCAACCAAAAGACATAGAGTAGTTGATTGGATAAGAAAACAAGACTCATATATATATATTTGCCTCCTAGAGACCGAACATACAGAAAGATACACACAGACTAAAAATAAAGGGATGGAGAAAGATATTCCATGCAATTGAAAAAGAAAAAAAAAAGCAGGGGTAGCAGTACTTGTATCCAACAAAGTGGACTTTAAAACCAAGGTGATAGAAAAAGACAAAGGACATTAAATAATGATAAAGGGAACAATCCAACAAGACGATCTAACCCTAGTAAACATTTAAGGACCCAACATAGGAGCACCCAAATATGTAAAGCAAATCCTGATGGACCAAAAGTGAGAGATCAATAGAAATACAGTCACAGTCAAGGATTTTAACACTCTGTTGACTTCAATGGATAGATCTTGCAGGAAGAAAACCAACAAGGAGATAGTGGCCTTAAGTGACAGACTAGATCAGACAGATTTAATCATCTTCAGAGCATTTCACCCCAAAACAGCTAAATATACATACTTTTTAAGGATACATGGAATGTTTTCTAGGTTAGACCACACATTAAGATGCAAAACAAGTTTCAATAAATTTAAGAAGGGTGAAATCATATCAAGTATCTTCTGTGACCACAATGCTATAAAACTAGAAATCAATCACAAGAAGAGCACTGAAAATCATGCCAAGACATGGAAGCTAAAAAACACATTATTAAACAATGAATGGGTCAACAAGATCAAGGAAGAAATCAAAAGATACTTGAAACATATGAAAATGAGGACACAACAATTCAAAATATGTGGGATACTGGGAAAGCAATGTTAAGAGGGAAATTCACAGCATTACAGGTCTATTTCAAAAACACAAGAAAAAGCTCCAATAAACAATCTAACTTCACACTTAAAGGAACTTGAAAAGGAAAAACAAAGCCCAATGTGAGTAGAAGGCAAGAAATAATTAAGATCAGAGCAGAAATAAATGGAGTCTAAAAAAATGATACAAAAGATGAGCAAATCCTGGAGCTGTTTTTTTTTTTTTAAAGATAAACAAGATTGACAAACCTTTTACCAGACCCATCAAGGAAAAAAGAGAAAGGACCCAAATAAATAAAATCAGAAACGAAAGAGGAGAAATAGCAACAGACACCAAAGAAAAACAAAGGATTGTAAAAAATCTACACTAATCAAGAAAACACACTACTGACATCAGAACAGATATATAGATCATCAGAACAGGCTTGAAAGTCTACAAATAAATTTATGGCCAATTGATTTTTTGACAGGGATGCCAAGATAATTCAAAGGAGAAATAAGAGCCTTTTAAATAAATAGTGCTGTGACAAATGTATATCTCTCCAAGTAGAGGAATGAATTTGAACCTCTAACTCATACTGCATAAAATAATATCTCAAAGTTGATAAAAGACATAAATAAAAGAGTTATGGCTATAAAACTCAGAAGAAAATGTTGATGTAAATATTCATGACTTTGGATTAGGGAACCACTTCTTAGACATGACACCTAAAACACAAGCAACCAATGAAAAAGTAGACTGGATTTCATCAAAATTTACAATTTTTGTGCAATGAAGGGTGCTATTAAGGAGGTGTTAGGGCAATCCTCTATTTGCAAATTATATATATATGTAAGCATCTTGTATTCAGAACATACAGATGTATTACAACACAACAACAACAACAATGACAACAACAAAACACAGCCCAATTAGAAAAAGGGAAAGGACTCAAATAAACAGTTCTGAAAAAAATATATAATGGCCAACAAGACACAACAAATGCTCAACATCTTAGTCTTTAGGTAAATGAAAATCAAAGCCACAATGAGATACCACTTCAGGCCCACTAGCATGGATATAACTTAAAAAAATGAAAAATAACAAGTGTTAGCAAGAATGTGGAAAAATGGAACTTTCATACATTGCTGATGGGAAAGTAAAATGATGGAGACACATTGGAAAACAGTTTGGTAGTTTCTCAATAAGTAAAACACAGAATTACCATATTACCCTGTATTTCTATTCCTAGATATATTCCCAAAAGAACTGAAATACAGGTGTTCAAATAAAGAAGTTGTATACATAAATCTTCATAGCACTATTCACAACTGCCAAATGTGAAAATAACCCAAATGTCCATCAACAGATGAGTGAATAGCAAAACGCTGCATATTCCTGTAATGGAATACTAGTCATCCATAAAAAGGAATATTGCATATGTTAAAATCATTATGCTAAGTGAAAAAAGCCAAATACAAAAGACCATATATTGTATGATTCCATTTATATGAAACAGTCAGAACAGGCAAATTCATACAGACAAAAGAGATTAGTGATTGCCATGGGTATAGAGAGGGGGAATGTGGAGTGACTGCTTAATGGGTATGGGGTTCTCATTCGGTGTGGTGAAAAAGTTGTAGTAGATGTTGGTGATGGTTATACAACATTTTAAATGTATTTAATGCCACTGAATTGTACACTTTAAAATGCTAAGTATTATGCTATGTGTATTTTACAAGAAAAAGAAAAATTAATGGAATGTAGAGCAGTGTACAGTGAAGCGGAGGCAGAGCAGCTCGGCGAAATCCTCTCCACTTTCCCATAGAGAACTCCTGGCTGGCCACAGAGGGTGAGACACACAGATGCCCTCATGGCAGGCGAGCCTGCAAGGTCATTATCATATGACAAAGGCTTTGCTGTAGTTCACTTCCTCCTTGTGTACTTTCCATTTGCCTTCTGGGATGGTGGAGGAATAGGTGGAAGCTACACTAACCACCTCATAGAACCAATCTGGAATTACAACTAAATTACACAGAAATCATCCAGAGTAAACAACTAAACAATAGCTGGAGAGAAGTCTTATGATCACCGACAGACAGAAGAAATAGTTTCGCCACCATGTGACTGCTGTGGAGTGCACAGGAGATGTGAGAGGACTGGCTGGGCTACCATGGATGGCAACTGAAGAGCTGAAGGAAAATTTAGTGGCTGGGGGTGCCCCCTGGGAAGTGTGGGATCTAAATCCCAAGCTGGTCTCTTCAGTCTATAGCACCAGAGCCTGAAATGTACTCAGATAACATCTAACTGTAAAAAGTGTCAGGGTTTCTCTTATCAGTAAGATGGCTGAACTCACTCAGAGCTCTTTAAAGGGCCAATACATAAAATTTCCTTCAAAGCCACTTACACTGGGCTCCAGCAGAGGGGGAACAGAGTGGACTACAGATGCTTGTGAGAGTCTGGGAACAGTGGCTTTGGGTAGAAAACTGAGGGAGCAGTCACCAGGATCCTGATGTCAAGTCAACTCCCATACTGCAGGAGCCATCCTGCTCAGGCAGACCACTCCCCTCCAAGTGGCATCAGCCTGAGGGGAAGGAATAGCCCCACCCACAGGAATTACTCTGTCCCACCCTGTGGTGGTTAAGCCTCACTGCTGATTACAGTGTGACTACATTAACAACTGAAGGAGTCAGCCATAGACTGTGGATCCCAGTCTTGAACAGGCTGTGTAAGGCCAGACTGGGACACCATCTGTCATCACCAGAGGCAGACACAGAAAGGAAAAAGTGGTAAATACTAGATGCTACCAAGACAAAATCCACTGTGGTCTTCTCCATGATTTGCAATATTTTCCTTCCCACACAGCTTTTTAACCTTAATTTATTGTCCTTCAAGTTCGCACATTTTGTCACTAGATTTTGTATTATAGTTTATTTCAATTCACATATTTGCCCCTCCTTTCTCTTACCCATTTTACCTTCTTCCTTCCTCTTATTCTTGTCATTGTAAATTTTATTTTCCCTCTTGCTATGATTTGTTTCCATTATGCACTCTTACTATTTCTCCCTCACCCAGACTCTCAAAACAAATTTTCTTGTCAATGGTCATCTCACATTCTTTTCTCTGCTCTTAAAATACCCTTGTTCTTTTTCCACCTTTACCAACCATTGCTCATTGGTTGTCAATAGGGGGATTGTTCTTGCATTTCTTCAATTTTATCTCTAGATCTCCATTATTTTGGTATTTCAAAACTCAAATTTTACAGTTCCCCTAACCTATTCCATTCAACTTCCCTCTTGCCCTTTATTTTTTGTCTCAAGTTTTAATTTTGCCCTGTCATCCGTTTTTCATTCCTGACTCTTAGCATTCCCTCTCCTTCTAGCATCTCAAATCACTTCCCTTTCTGCTAGACATCTCTTAGGCTTTTCTTTCTTTCTCTTTTCCCTCTTATTCCCATCCCACATATATGGATTTTACCTCATTTGTTGTTGATAGTGCTGTGGTGGATCTTTTTCTCCAATTTTGTTCCAATTTTTTATGTATTTACTTATTTTTTTCCTTTTTCTTTCTCTCTCTCACAATATTTTTTTAATTTCTATTTAAACCTAATACTATACACTTCCCTTCTTTTGCTCCATTCCAACTTCTTCAGTTCCCTTTTTATTTCTGATGTAAATTTTACTTTCCTTCTCCCATCACCTTGCCTTGATTCCCTACTCACTTTATTGCTCCTTCCTCTATGCTCTCAAAATCGTTTTTCTTTCAGTTAGTCATCTCATATTGGTTTCAATTCTCACAATGCTCTTAATCTCTTTATACCCTTATTAATATGGACTCACTAGTGGTATATAATGTGATTGTGGGTGGGAGTTATTTTTGCAGGTGTGGGTTTGTTTCCTGGGCTGTGTGGTTTGTTCTGGTAGCACCTGCACAACAACATAGAAGATGGGGTGGGTGGACTGGCTCTCAGCCAGCCAGCCAGAGGGAAGGACCCACTGAAGAATGACCAATGATCAAAACTCAATTACAACCAGAGAGCCAACATAAATGGCATACAGAACATCCTAAGAGCATCAAGTTCAGGACATCAAGGAGACTTTACCACTGAATCACACAGGTCTCCTAGAATAGAAGGTCTCTACATGAAGACAGGGAGTCAAAGCAGATTAATCCAAGAAGAGGTAACAAATGAGAACAGTTCCTAAAATGGGGAGAAAAAGAAATAACCCCACACAAAAGAAAAGGAAGAATCCCGACTTTTGGCCAAGATGGAGGCATAGGTAGACACACTGTGCCTCCTCTCACAACCAAGACAGGGACAACAACAATTTAGAAACAGAATAACAACCAGAACTGGCAGAAAATTGAACTGTATGGAAGTTGGACAACCAAGGAGTTAAAAGAGACACGTTCATCCAGACCGGTAGGAAGGGCAGAGTCAGGCAGCCCTGTGTGGGTTCGTGGCACAGACAGCGTTGGAACCGAGCATGTAAGGCAACTGGGGTGCACAAGACCACAGTGGGTGGACACTGGGTGCACAAGCGGCAACTGGGAAAACAGGCAGTAAAATTTCAGATATCCCATGCAGCAATATTTTCACTGACACATCCTTTAAGGCAAGATAAATACAGGAAAGAATAAAGAAATAGGACTACATCCAATTAAAAAGCTTCTGCACAGCTAAAGAAAACATCAGCAAAATTAAAACATAACCAACATTATGGGAAAACATATTTCCCAATTATACCTCAGACATGGGTTTGATTTTCCAAATACATAAAGAACTCACCTGACTCCAGGTAGACAAACAGTCTAATTACAAAATGGGCAAAGGACCTGAGCAGAGAATTCTCCAAGGAAGACAGACAGAGAGCCCATAGACATGAGAGAATGCTCACTATTGCTAGCTATCAGAGAGATACAAATTAAAACCACCATGACATAGCACCTCATACCAGTCAGAATGGCTGTAATTAACAAGTCAACAAACAGTACGGGCTGGCAACGCCATGGAGAAAATGAAACCCTAGTACACTGTTGGTAGGAATACAGACTGGTGCAGCTACTGTGGAAAACTATGGAATTTCCTCAAAAAACTAAAGATGGAACTGCCTTTTGATCCAGTAACCCCAGTGCTAGGATTATACTCTAAGAATCATGAAACACCAATTCAAAAGAACCTATGCATCCCAATGTTCATAGCAGCATTTACAGTAGCCAAGTGCTGGAAACAGCCTAAGTGCCCATCAATAAATGACTGGATCAAAGAAATGTGGTACATTTACACAATGGAATACTACTCAGCAGAAAGAAAGAACTCCTTCCTTTCATGATGACATCAATAGAACCAGAGAGCATTATGCTAAGTGAAATAAGTCATGTAGCAAGAAACAAATACCATATGATCTCACCTATAACAGGTACATAATGAATGAAAAAGACAAGCAAAATAGAATCGGAGGCATGGAAATAAGGAACAAATGGACAAGGACTAGAGGGGAGGATAGAGGGGGATAAGGGAAGAAAGAAGGGGAAGGGTCTAGTTAAAGAACAAGTACAAATGACCCATTGACATGGACAACAGAGTGGGGATTGACTGTGGAGGATGGGTGGGCAGGGTAGGAGAGACCAATGTGGGAGAATTGGGACAAATATAATAGATTAATAATAAAATTAAATAAAAAAGAAAAAGTAATGAAATGTAAAACAGACTTGTCTTACCAAAATTATCCTTATAAAGTGCTTAAATAAACTAATAATACAAAATATGAAACATTTAAGAAATCAAAGTTAAATCTATTGATTACAGAAAAAGAAAAAATGCTAAGGAAAAAATTTAATGTTCATTAATATTAAGGAAAAATTCAAGATGTAGGCCAAAATGAGCTAATATAATTAGTTATTAGTTGATATGTCTACTCTTATATAGGGGCAGGGTTTTTCAAGAAGTGTAGATCCCAGCAAGACTCAATTATTATCCAATGCTTGGAATCTAATTCACACTTGAACAATTTCCTTCAGCTCAATTCATTTCCCAGCACAAAGGAAATGGCTCTTTGAAGTCAGGAAGGGCAGAAAAACAGAATTGTACTCTAGCTCCCCATTCAGGTCAGCACATTCATTTTCCTTACTCTGGTTTTCTCTGGACTTCTAAATGTTCTAGGTAAAGGCCAGATACTCATTTGCTTGCAGTGGGGTCAATGTCCAGCAGAGGGAGATGTAGGTTATCCTAGATTCTGAAGCAACATGGAATTGTAAACATGACTAGTATTTTTAAATAGGGCATCTTAAAAACTGGATTAAGTTATTGAAATAAGTCTACACTTTACCATTCTCACCTGAAATTAAATAGATTAATACATTTTTACAGTTATTCATTTAAAATGTGAACATTTCCTAATTCTATTTAAAATATTCAGCTTGACTCTATCCTCAATTTAGAATAGAGGAAATTAACTAAAAAATTTTTAAATGATTTTATTTATTTATTTTTAGATAGAGGAGAAGGGAAGGAATGAGAGACAGAGAGAAACATCAATGTGTGGTTGCCTCTCAAGTGGCCCACACTGGGCACCTGGCCCACAACCCAGGCATGTGCCCTGACTGGGAATTGAACTGGCAACCCCTGGGTTCACAGTCTGTGCTCAATCCACTGAGCTACCCCAGCCAGGCCTAAATTTTTTGTTAGAAAAGTAGTTGTGTTTTATTTGCTTGGATATTGCCATTATAGCTATAGTATATATATTTTATTTTTGGTAGAAAACTATGCAAATGCCTCTAAAATCACCCCAAATACTTTTTTAAAAAGAAATAATATTACAATGATTTTTCCCACAATTTCTATACCTACTGTCCTTTATTTATCTATATATTTTTTAAAGATTTTATTTATTTATTTTTATAGAGAGTGTAAGGAAGGGAGAAAGAAAGGGAGACAAACATCAGTGTGTGGTTGCCTCTAATGCGCCACCCCACTGGGGACCTGGTCTGCAACCCAGGCATGTGCTCCAACTGGGAATCAAACCTCCCAACTGGGAGTAACTCTTTGGTTTACAGGCTGTACTCAGTCCACTGAGCTACACCTGTCAGGGCTATTTATCTATATTTTAGAAAGTTATTACACTGTATTTATTTTCCTTACTGACTCTAAACTATCTAAAAAACATGTAAATCTAATATTTACCTTTAAGAGTTCTTGAGAGTACTTGATAGCTCACAATCATACCATCACAATTTCCTAGACTGTAAGAGGACAAACTATGAGATAGAAGAGAAGCAAACAATGATTTTATGGTTATAATGTTTCTAAAATTATGTCATTGCCCTGGCTGGGGTGGCTTAGTAGATTGAGCACCAGCCGGGAATCAATGTGTCTCTCTCACATTGATGTTTCTCTCTCTCTTTTTCCCTCCCTTCCCCTTTCTCTTAAAAGTAAATAAATAAAATCTTAAAAAAATAAAATAATATCATTATACAAAAGATAGTAATTATGCAAACACAAGATTTGTAATATTACTCATCTCATCATTTTCCCACAGTTCATACAAGTGTTAACTTCAGTGATATAATTTAATACCATAAAATTCATCCATTTAAAATTAAAGTGTTTTTTATTATATTTGTATCATTTATAACACATTTGTCACCTTAAATAGAAACCTCATATCCATTGGCAGACACTACCGTAGTCCACTGGGGCTGCTTTAACAGAATACCATAGACTGGGTAATATAAATAACACAAATTTCTGTTTTGGAGGCTGGGAAGTCCAAGATCAAGGTGCCAGCAGATTCAGTGTCTGGTGAGGGATGCTTCGTGGTCCATAGACAGCCATCTTCTTGCTATAAGCTTCCTTGTTGAAAGGGGTAAGGGAGCTTGCTGGGGCCTCTTTTATAAGGGCACTCATCCCATTCATAAAAGCTGCTCCAACCTCATGACCTAATCACCTTCCAAATGTCCTACCTTCAAATATCATCACACTGGTGATTGTTTCAACATATGAATTTGGTGGGGAACACAAACTTTCAGTATATAGTACTCCCCATTAAGTCACTCTATCCCCATGAGCCCTAGACAATCACTTAACTACTTTGTCTTTATAGATTTGCCTGTTTTGTGTATTGTCATAAATGGAATCATAAATATGTGCTATTTTGTGACTGGATTACTTCACTTTGCATTATGCTTTTGAGGTTTGTCCACAATTTATACATCGATAATTCAATATATCATTTCTTTATTGTTTTTCTTGGGGGGTGGCAAACAGTGTTCCATTATATAGAAATAGCATATTTAATTTATTTATTCATCCGCTGACATTTGGGTTGACTCCACCTTTGGCTATTATGAATAATGCTATGAACATTGCTGTGTAAGTTTTGTGAGGACAGGTTTTCATTTCTCTTAGGTATACTTAGGAGTAAAACTGGTCAGTCATATGGTATTTCTCTGTTTAGATTTTTGAGGTACTGCCAAATTGTATTCCAAAGTGGCTACACTATTTATAGTCCAGTCAGCAATGCATGTTTCAATTCTCCACATCCTCGTCTCTTATTATAGCCATTCTAACATGTGTGAAGTAGTATCTCATTGTGTTTTTTTTCAAGAGAAATATATTTTATTTTTTATAAAGATCTTATTTATTTTTAGAAAGAGGGAAAGGGAGGGAGAGTGGGATAGAAACATCAATGTGTGATTGCCTTCTGCAAGCCCCCTACTGGGGACCTGGCTCACAATCAAGGCAATTGCCCTGACTAGGAATTGAACCGGCGACCCTTTGGTTCACAGGCTGATACTCAATCCACTGAGCCACATTAGCCAGGGCTCACCATTGTTTTGATTTGAATATATCTAATAACTAATGACATTAACCATTGTTGCATGTTGTTATTACCCATTCATGTACTTTTCTGGGGAGAAATATCTAGGAAAAATATGTATTTGGATCCTGACTGTTTTAATTAGGTAGACTTTATTATTGAGTTTTAAGAGTTTTTTTTAATATATTCTGGGTACAAGATGCTTATCAAAGATACTATATGCAAATATTCCCTCCCATTCTGGGCATTTTCTGTCCACTTTCTTAGTGGTCTTGTTTGAAGCAGTTTTAAATTTTGATGATGTTAAATTTAAGCTTTTTATGTATCTTTTTTGTTTTTTTCATAGGTACAAAATCACTAACTTAAAGTCGTGAAGACTTACTTCAATAATTTGTTTATGAGTTTTCAAGTTTTAGATATTACATTTAGGTTTGTAATTCAGTTAATTTCTATATATGATTGATATAAGGGTCTAACCCGATTCTTTTGCATGTGATATCCAGTTGTCCCAGTGCCACTTTCTGAGAATTGTTCTTTCCCCATTGAAACTGTCTTGGCATCCTTGTTGAAAATCAAATTGACCCTAGATAAGTACGTTTATTTCTAGACTCTCAATTCTGTGCTATTGGTATACATGTATCCTTATGCTAGTACAACACTGTCTCATTATTGTAGCTTTTTTAAAGTATACTTTATTGATTATACTATTACAGTTTTCCCCCTTACACCACCTCCGCCTTGCATCCCGAACTCTCCAGCATTCACCCCATTTAGTTCATGTCCATGGGCTGTACATATAAGTTCTTTGAATTGTTTCCTACATCACTCTTGAACTCTTCCTATTTTATGCCTACTATTTATGTTTCTTATTCCCTGTACCTTTTCCTCCCTATCCCCCTTCCCCATTGAAAACCCTCCATGTAATGTCCATTTCTGATTCTATTCCTGTTCTAGTTGTTTGCTTAGTTTTTGTTTCCATTGCTTTAAGGTTCAGTTGTTGATAGTTGTGAGTTTGTTGTCATTTTACTGTTCATAGCTTTTGATCTTCAATTTCTTAGATAAGTCCCTTTAACATTTCATGTAATAAGGGCTAGGTGATGATGAACTCCTTGAACTTGACCTTATCTGGGAAGCACTTTTTCGGCCCTTCCATTTTAAATGATACCTTTGCTAGATAGAGTAATCTTGAATGTAGGTCCTTGTCTTTCATGACTTGGAATACTTCTTCCCAGCCCCTTCTTGCCTGCAAGGTTTCTTTTGAGAAATCAGCTGATAGCTTTATGGGCACCCCTTTGTAGATAACTCTCTCCTTTCCTCTTGCTGCTTTTAAGATTCTTTCTTTATCTTTAATCTTGGGTAACTTAATGATGATGTATGTACCTTGGTGTGTTCCTCTTTGGGTCCAACTTTTTGGGGACTCTCTGGGCTTCACAGACTTCCTGGAAGTCTATTTCCTTTGTCAGATTGGGGGAGTTTTCCCTCATTATTCATTCAAGTAAGTTTTCAATTTCTTGCTCTTGTTCTTATCCTTCTGCAACCCCTATAATTCAGATATTGGAACATTTAAAAGTTGTCACACAGGTTCCTAAGCCTCTCTTCATTTTTTTTTAATTCTTATTTCTTCTTTCTCTTCCAGTTGGATGTTTATTTCTTCTTTTTGTTCCAAATCATTGATTTGAGTCCTGGTTTCCTTCCTGTCACTGTTGTTTCCCTGAATATTTTGCTTTACTTCACTTTGGGTAGCCTGCATTTGTTTTTTTTCATTTTGCGACTAAGCTCAATCAGTTCTGTGAGCATTTTGATTACCAGGGCTTTGAACTCTCCATCAGATAGGTTGGCTATCTCTGCATTGCTTAGCTCTTTTTTCTGGAGTTTTGATCTGTTCTTTCATTTGGGCCATATTTCTTTGTCTTGTTGAATCTGTTAAGTTGTAAGGGGGAAAGGCCTTAGGTATTCACCAGGGCAGGGCAACCCTCTTTGCTGTGTTGTGGCGCTATCTGTGGGGGAGAGGTCAGAGAGGGTACAATGCAGCTCGCTTGGTGGGCTCTAGCCCAACTGTCCAACTCTCATGTGATACTGGCAGTTTCTCCCACCATGGCAACCCCTACTGTAGTCCACTGTCAGCTCTGAGTCTCAGTTTTCCATTAAGGTAGACCTGCCCGTGTGGTCCACCACCTTGCCATAGGTTGTCTCCATCTGTCTGTCTTACTGGTCTGTTGACTGTTTCTTTAATTCTTTGGTTGTCAGCATTCCATGCAGTTTGATTTTCTGGCACTTCTCATTGTTTATTGATTTTAGTTTGGTTGTTATCCTCCTTTTGGTTGTGCGAGGAAGCAAAGGGTTTCCACCTATACCTCCATCTTAGCCAGTACTCTGTAGCTTTTTATTAAGCTTTGAAATTGGGAATTGTGAGGTCTCCAATTTTGTTTTTCCAGGATTAATTTGGTGATTTGTGGCACCTTGCATTTCCATTTGAATTTTATGATCAGCTTGAATATTTCTGCAAAATGCCAGCTTGGGAGTATATAGGGATGCATTGAAATTATAGACCAATTTGGGAAGTCTTCTCATCTATGATATAAAATGTCTTTGCATTTATCAGATGTACTTTTACTTTCTTCAAATGTTTTGATATACTACATTGATATTAAACCAACCTTGCACTACTTGGGTAAACCTCAGTTCATCATGAACTATAATCTTTTTTATATGTTGTGGGATTTGACTTGCCAGTATTCTCTTGAGCTTCTTTAATGTATAGGGTTTTTTTTAAAGATTTTATTTTTTTAGAGAGGGAAGGGAGGGGGGGAGAGAGAGAGAGAGAGAGAGAGAGAGAGAGAGAGAGAGAGAGAGAAACATCAATGTGTGGTTGCTGGGGGACATGGCCTGCAACCTAGTCATGTGCCCTGACTGGGAATCGAACCTGCGATGCCTGGTTCGCAGCCTGTGCTCAATCCACTGAGCTACACCCGCCAGGGCTAATGTATAGGTTTTTTTTTTTCATCAAATTTTGGGCATTATCAAACATTATTTCTTCAAAGTTTTTTCTGTCCCTTTATCTCCTCCTATTATACCCATTATGACAGTTTGTGTACTTAATGGTGTATCATATTTCTCTAAGGCTCTGTTCATTTTTTCTTTACTCTTTTTAAGTCTAGAATTTCCATCTGGGGTTTAGGCACTCAATCCTTTACTGATATTTTATTTTTGATGAGTCATTTCCATCATACACTCCTTTAATTTAAACATTGCTTCTTTAAGTTCTTTGAACATATTTATAATAGCTGCTTTAAAGTCCTTGTCTACCAAGTTCAATTTCAACATCTGATCCCCATTAAAGGCAGTTTCTACTGTCTTTTTTCCCTGTGTATAGGTCACACTTTCCCATTTCTTTGCATGTCTCATAACTTTTTACTTATCTGAACAGTTTAGGTAATATATTGTAGCAGCTTTGGATACTGATTGTCACTCCTGTGAGGTTTGTTGCTGTTGTTTAGTAACTTGGCTGGTCTAAATCTGTGAAATCTATTCCCCAACAAATGTGCAGCCTTCCATTTTCCTATTAAAGTTTTTTTGTTTTTATCTTTAAACCTGGCTTCCTAAGGGTCATCCCTTGGTCAGTGGTTTAGCCATCAACCACTGATTGATCAGCATTGTGATTAAGCCATTGAATCGATATGATTTTCATTTATTGCTGTTTGTTATGTGTGGCTTAGACACTGCTTTTACACTTCAGGAACTTTACAAGTTTGTCCTACATTTAGTCAAGGATTAATAGCAAAGTTTCTACTCCGGTTGTTCCTGTGAGTGTGGCCTTAGGTATGTGCACATCCTTCTACATCACCAGGCTTCCTTTGCTATCTCTTTCTCTAATCTCCCTGATAAGCCCTCTGGCTGGTTTGGCTCTATTGGTATCATACCATGCTTTTGGCCTCTATTAATTGTTAGCTGATTTTTCTTTTGGACAATTCCTTGGAGGCATAAATTGTTCCATGATCCAAATAAAGTAAGGCGCCTTAGGCAGAGCTAGGCTGTTGCCAGTCTTCTAGGTATTTTCTGACGCCTCCTTGGCAGAAACTCTGTTATCATGGAACAGTATCTAGGAGAAATGGGAGCTGTCACTTGGCTACTAAGAATACTGGGATACCTCTTTTGCAACACACAATTGGGTGCAGAGATGGGTGTAGCCACTAGCTCAGAAGTTACACACTCCTACTACCATTACTGGTTCTACTGATTGTGAATTGTTTTCAATTCATTGCAAATCCTTTTAGCATTCTCCAGAGATTTTGAATGATTATCTTTCCTAATTTTGACCATGTAGACAGATACTTCTCTGGGAAGAAGTTCCACTGAGCTCTGCAAATTGCCATTCAGAAAGTTGTCACATTAACATTTTCAAATGACTACTTGATCACAAACTGGTGATCAAGTCTGTGCATTTAAATTGGTCGACAAAGCTGATTATAATAGAAAAATAATTCGTTTCTAATTTTTAAAAGTTGAAATTAATGTCTAATTTTTTAAAATTATATACTTTCTTCTCCCTCATTACCCAAGTTACCAAAAAGTTGTCTACTAATAGATACAAGAGGAAAGCATAACATATAAAAATTGAGTATTAAATAATACAGGAACACACATGATATTAACTGTGCTATTGTATCTAGGGCTAGAATACTCATAAGTTCCAAGGATGTCAAATTATTAAACAGGTGCTTATTCATTCTTACTTTCAGCACTTTCTCCAGAAAGGCTCAGGCAACCTCTGTTCACCTAGAGGGTAAAATATAGAAAACGCACATTATCTCAGTGACCTACTGCCCTCTGGATAGTCTTCAATTACATTTCTTTAAGTTGTACTTTGATTGCATATACTTTGAAATTTGGAAAAACTTTTATACTTTTTTTTCCCCTTTTCAGTGTCTCAATGAAATTTTATAGATTTCCTATCATTTTATATGCCAAAACTTTGAAAATAGATATTAAAATATAAATTTTACCAAAGAAAGAATCAAAAAGCAAAGTACTTATGTGACTTCCACAGTCATACAATTCATTAATGACAAACCCAGTACTGGAAGCAACAGAAAGACTCCTTGAAATTGAGCCTTTAGCTCTGTATACCAAATCTAGTTAGATAAACTAATACTCTTCCTGGTAAGCTGAAGAAATTTGTTTTCCTATGACGTATTCAAAAGTAACTTTAATTCACATGTACTATTTTGCTCCTTGGGAAAATATCCTTTTCTGAGTATTACAAAAATAAAACATTGATAATTCAGGTCAACAGTATATACTGTTGCCAACTGTCTTTGAGAGGGTTGCTATAACAAAAATGCCACAGACTAGATAGCTTAAAAAAAAAACCAGAAACGTATTTCTCACAATTCTGGAGGATGGAAGTCTAAGATCTGGGTGCTAGCATTGTCAGGTTCTACTGAAATCCTTCTTCTTAGCTTGTAGATGGCTGCCTTCTTGCTATGTCCTCACATGGTAGGAAGACTGCATCTTTCTTATAGTCACTAATCCCACTCATGAGGGCTCCACCTTCACAATCTAATTACCTCCCGAAGTCCCTACCTCTACATATCACCACATTGAAGGTTAGGGCTTCAACATATGAATTTGGAGGGACACATTTAGTCCACAACATCCATATTTATTACAAATAGAAATTTTCACATGACAAATTTTAGAGAATATTTTTCCTTCTAGTAAACCACTCTGTGATATAAAATGTTTTGAGAATTTATACCACACTAATAAAAGTTATGTGAGGACCAGACTTACCTACTTTCATTTCCAGATCACTCCAAAGACAAAGAGGAAAAAGAACTGATGTTGAAAAGGAAAATGTTATAAATATAGGAACAACTTTAGCATTGAACATTAAGTCAATATTCATAACTTCAACAATTTTACACAAATACTAGGTAAGGAAAATATTCTTTTGTACAATTGGGATAATAAATAAAAATTTCTATTTTTTTCTAACATCTTTTCCACCACAGCAAAACAGCTATTCTTACATTAATCTTCTTTTACTTTGCCATGCAGGATCTTCAAAAAAGAGTTTTCAAATAACTAGGTATGGCCTATATAGCCATATATCTAATCTTAAATGAATTTAAACATTGACTGAGAACAAAAATTGGGGCAAAAAGGGTACCCAGGGAATAATTATTGAACAAATGACAATCTGAAGGGAAATTTTGTTTTGAAACATAAGTTTAGAAAAGTTTCCTTAATAATCTGAAGATTACTAGTGGTTAAATCAAAACCCTTCTCATAACTGCAAGTTCTACATGATTTTAAAGATCAAAATATTATGTTCTGAAAACAATATGAAAAGTTATTTGAAGTACAAACATAAAAAAATAGAACTCTATGAGGTTACCTTTTGGGGAAGCTATCACATTTACTTTGAAGCAGCTAATGCTTCTTTTTCCTAGGTATACAAGCAATATTCCACATCATTAAATACTCCTTTGAAACATTTTCTTCACTTCGCTTCCAGCACATCAGTTCCTTATTTTTCTTCTAGCTCACTGGAGAGTCCTCAGTATTTTGCTGGCTCCTCCCCTTCTCTGCTTTTTAACATTGGCACACCCCCAGGGCTCAGTCCGTTGTCACCTTCTGTTTTCCAGCTGTACTAAATATTTCATCCAATGTCATGGTGATTAACTAGCAAGTCCCAAATTAATTTTGCCACTCCCAACTTGCACCTAGAAATCTAGACTTGGATATTCAACTGAGTACTCAGCATCTATAGCCTAACATAGCCACAAAAGAAGTCCTCTTTCCACACTCCTCCACATCTGTTCTTCTAGTATGCCCTATCTCTGCATCCCAGAACTCACCCAGTTGCTCAGTCAAAAACCAAGGAGTCATCCTTTACCCATCTCTTTCCCTCTCCTGATACCCAAGTTGTCAGCAGATTCTACCTTCTCTGCCTTTCAAAGTAGAGGCAGAATCCAATATCTAACCAGCTCTTCCTCATCAACCACACTAACCTAAGACCCTTGCCTGGAATAGTAAAATAAACTACCTAGTCTCTCTGCTTTCACTCTAAAACCTCGTCAGTCTAATCTTCACACTGCAGTTCCATATAGATAAGTCAAATTATGTCACTCCTCTGTTCTCAATTCTTCTAATGGCTTCCCATTACCTATCCATTCTGGGCTAAAAGGACCTTCATGAACTACTCTCTGGCTTTCCCATTTCATTTCTTACCATCTGTCTTCTTTAATTACTATGTTTTAAACTTACTGGCCTCTCTGCTATTCTTCAAACAGGCCAAATACATTAATATTTTTAAGCCATTTCACTTGCCCTTACCTCTGCCCAGAACGTTATTTCCCCCAAATATTCACTTGGCTCAAACACATATTTCATTAGGACCTCTGTATAAGTCACATTCTCAAACAGGCCTTCTCTAACCACCTTATCTAAAATAGTGACCTCTCAACATTCTGTCCCTATTCCTTGCTTTTTCTTTACAGTACCTTACTTTTACATTTACTTACATTTTTTGTATATCTTTTCTAATGGGATATAGTAAATCCCACAAAAAGTAGAACTTTGTATTGGTCACAGATGCATAACCAACAAACAGAAGAGTACCTGGTACATAGCAAGCACAATAAATATGTATCCAAAAATGAATGAATACATGGGATTCAATCCTGAACATTATCCAATAATACATTTTAGGGTTTTGTTTTGCTTTAAAAGAAATACAAAAATGTGTCCTAAAATAAAAAAATCCAGGTTGATTTCTTTCAAATGGTACGAATTTTATTAAAAGAAGGAGAGTTATTCAGTAGCACTGAAGCATGTTCAGCAAGATATTCTAGCTATTATAAAATTTTTAAAAAGCTTCAGAATTGCCCCTGAAAATAAAGTTGCAGTTAGTTCTTAAATACTTAAAATGGAGTAAATACATATACACACACAAAATAGAGCAGTTCCATGATATCAAAGCAGTAATAAATAGGAATGTCTTGATTATCCCATAATTCTCTTTCCTTCCTTCTCTCATCAAATTGCTACCAGTGAAGGCCAAGGAATCACCCAAATACTTGTTAACTTGGTGTTCGTGCTATTGTTCAGTCAGAAAAATGGCAATATTCACAGAGGAAGCAGAGTATTTTGCATAATTATATCTGTTGCTTAAGTGCCACTGTATATTGCCTGCCGTCTTCCATCAAGGCAGCTTATACACCAAAAGAATGTGAAAAATCCCACTACATAATGGATATATCTTTATATATAATCGATAAAAAGCAGAGCCCGACAATTAAATCATTTTTCACTAGTTCATTCAAGAATCTAGATCTTGACAAACAAAGTCGCATCAAAGCTCCTCTGAGCCATGATCGAAAGCCAGTCCAATCGCTCCCTGAGGATGGTAGTTTGTTGGTGAGAATATGGAAACTCAAGGTGAGCCACTTGGCCTCTTTGGCAACAATGATGGAATTTAGTCCAGTATGCTTGGTTTGTTTCTCTCAGCATTCATTTCATGTTGATCATAGGTTTTTTTGCCGTCTGATTAGGGGACAGAAGAATGACAAATACTGCTTTGTATGAAATGTTTCAAGCCTTGTAAGCCCTCTGAAAATACATAGTCCAAATACCCATTCCATTTCTTTCCCTGTAGGCACAAAAAGGAGGAAATTACTTATTATTTACTACACTTACCCTCTACCTTCTCTTTTTTTGTCTAGGAAAAGGTCCCAATACCCAGGTGCACATACCAAGGGTTAGCTCAGAGCACACATATTCATAACTGGAACTCAGTCACTAAGTAATAGTCAAATCAGAAAGTACCCAAAGTTTAAGGGTTATACATTTCTTTTATTAAGTTCGCAAAAAATTTAGCTGTTCAACTGAGTAAGTATTAGGAAATGGAAATGGGTCATCATTTCCACCTGGGGAATGATGCTAGAAATTTAGCACCCATTTAGATGCTAGGAATTTAGCATCTAAAATGGATAACACAAGAGTAGTCATATTATATTACTGACTATATTAAATATATACAGATCAGAGTTTCTATAATAATGAGACAACTGTGTTTGGGTTTGTTAAATCAGCCTTATTATAATCACACTTTGAATACATCAACTATACTCTAAAGTGAGATACACGGTCACAACAAGAAGAGTCTAATTACCAAGAGTTATACTTTTAAAGAAGACTATTGGCAGGAGTGTCCAACCTGTGGCCCAGGATGGCTATGAATGCAGCCCAACACGAAATCATACATTTATTTTAAACCTTTTTTTTTGCTCCTCAGTTTTCGTTAGTGTTTGTATATTTAAAGTGTGGCCCAAGACAACTCTTCTTCCAGTGTGGCCCAGAGATGCCAAAACGCTGGACACCCCTGCAAGAGTATGTGCCAATAAATTCACATAGAAGTCATGGGAATGAATTCAGAAGATAAATACTTCACTTTGACTTTGTGGAGGCAGCAGACTTAAGACTTGGGGAAAAGTTAAAATATGAAATCTTTAGGTGAAATGAAGCTGTATGAAATCCCTAAACATGATAAAATAAATTTATTTACCCGAATGGAGCTCAGGTTTACTGTCCTTTCTTCTGGCCATTCCTTAAAAAACAAACAAACAAACAAACAAACAAAAGAAGTCAGGCCATATGAAGATGGAAATATGTAGTTAGCAAAAATTACTAGAAAATTAAGATGGCTCTTCACTAATTCATTTGCTATATTCTGTTCCTACCATCATTCTTGGATTCCTTTTGAATACTTATTATAACCTTTCATATTTTTCCTTAGAAGCACAAACAGAAGGAAAATAAAACCACAGTGGATAGATAAAGTTGAGCACCGTTTTTCTAACCTAGGGCCTCATTAAAAAAAAATTCTGTGTTCAGCTACTAGAGTGGAGATAGAAAGTATCAGAGAGAAGGCTTTTTCTGAGGAATGAGATACCTGAATTGAATCTTTAAAAAAAGCTTTTATTTATTTATTTTTAGACAGAGGGAAAGGGAGGGAGAGAAACACCAATGGGTGGTTGCCTCTTGCACACCCCCTAATGGGGACCTGGCCCACAACCTAGGCATACGCCCTGACTGGGAATGAAACTGGTGACCCTTTGGTTTACAGGCTGGCATTCAATCCATAGCCACACCAGCCAGTGTAGATACCTAAACTGAATCTTGAAGGATAAGGAGGAAGTGTGGTAAGGCCATTTATGTACACAGTAGATTATATAAAACTCTGTAATTCTTTATGAAAATTCAGATCATTGCATCCCTGGTCTTAACTATTACCTCCGTACTATATATTTCGCTGAAAAGCTATCAATTCTAACAAACAATATATTTTATACACTACTAAGAGGAAACTTTGCCTACTAAAGTATATATAACAATGCCTTCTGAATACTTAGAATTTTTTATTTTATATTGATTTAAAGAGTGTTAGATATAGGTAGATTTTGATCATATATCATTTTTATTAACACAAAATGCTAAATATACACAAAATTAAGTGGTAAAAGTGTTCCTAAAACTTTACATTCAGAGTCTACCTCTTCTTAATTACTTTCATATGTAAGAGTTGTAGATATCTATATTTGTTCACACAATAGTATCCGCTGTGCCAGAGTGGTGATGATGCAACATTTGTCAAAAGAACTAAAAGCTACTGGTGCCAGTCCCTGTTACATAAAGTTAACATACTTTTGCCTCCTGTTTCAAGAAAAGTCCAAAACATGTTTTACTGCTCCCTCCCCTCTTCCTTCAAGTCATTTGGTTTTTAAAACTGAAAACTGTGCTCCAATAGTCTCCAATTTTTCCCTAAAGCTGCTGACATCCATTCTGCAAGGTCTGATTATGGCAATCTGCCTGCACATACTCCAAAACAGCAAATGAAAACTGCATCTTGATTGCTGCCTGGCTGACATCAATCAGAAGAAGGAATCTGATCCCTGAGAAGTTATAAAAGGAAAAAAGTTTGCTTTTCTAACTAATGACATATAGTCCATGCTGATGAATTCCATATTTACTTCTCTAGTTCCAACCTCTCTCCTGAGATCCAAGCCCCTATTTCAAACAACCTACGGCACTTACATTTCTTCCTGGATGTCTTGCAGACATCTCAAATTTAAAATCAAAACAGAACCTGATTCTCAATTTGCCTTCTGCCAAAACCAAATAACATCTCCTGTTCTTTCATCAGTATTCCTCTTAATTTAAAAATGGAACCACCACCAACCCAGATGCTTAATTAAAAAAAAAAACCAAAAGTCCTTTTTTTTGCCATTCCCATTTCTAATCAAACTATCATCAAGTACTGTCTGTTGTACCTCTGCAATATATATCAAGTCAGTCCACTTCTCTCCATTGCCACTACCACCACTTACACACAAATCATTATTAGTATCTCTTGTCTAGACTCCACCAACATTCTCTCCCAGTTGGTGCCTCCACTATGACTGGGACCTCCTTTTTTTAAATAACTCTATTCTTTTTTGTCTGTTTGTTTTATTTTTTAAAAATTTTATTTATTTTATTTTTAGAGAGGGAAGGGAGGGAGAAAGAGAGAGAGAGAGAAACATCAATGTGCGGTTGCTGGGGGCCGTGGCCTGCAACCCAAGCGTGTGCCCTGACTGGGAATCGAACCTGCAATGCTTTGGTTTGCAGCCTGCGCTCAATCCACTGAGCTACGCCAGTCAGGCAATAACTCTATTCTTCATGAAAAAGCCACAGCGATCTGTACTGAAAATCAACTCAGACCATTCTACAACCCTTGCTGAAAATCTTTTGATTGTTTCCCATGGCAGTCCTAATAGATATGTGTCTCTCCAACCTTATTTCATTCCATTCTCATTCTTGTTCCTTAAGCTCTAAGTTGAACTGGCTGCCTTTTTTCCCTTCAACTCCTTGAGCTATTTTACTATTCCCACTGCGTGGAACGCTGTTTTCACACCTGTTCCTAGGCTGACTTATTCTCACTTTTTAGAGGAAATCTCAGATCAAATGTCATCTCCTTCTTGAACACCCATCCCTGACAACCCTCAAGTCACTTTCTTTCACCCCACCCCGTTTATGTCCTTCATAGCCTTTCTCAAAATTTAAAATAATTATGTCTACTTATTTCATTTCTTGCTTATTGTTTGTTCCCATTAACTATAAACTCCATTTGGGCAGAGATGGTATCATCTTCTTAAGTACTGTATTCCTAGAGCCAGAAGCATAGTGTGCACTAAATAAACATTTGTTGACTGAATAAACAAATAGCTATTAATTCAAAGGTAATTTGATTAAAAAAAAAAGCCTAGAGCTTCAGAATTTCCTAAAATGTAGGCTCTACAAATATTCAAAATATTTCAACTCAAAAAGTGAGCTGAGCTCTTTGATACTGAGAATTGATTGGTCAAATTAAATCTACTGAATTATCTGTAAAATATGGCTAATTTGAAATATTTACAATGTGATAATTCAGTAAAACTGTCAGAATTAAATTGTACTAACATAGTATCAGAATTATTTTTACCATCTCAAATGTAAAATACTTAGATAGTGAGCTGTTTGTTGGTGATAATCCGCACTCAAAAGGAACTATTTTAAGACTGGCATTTAAGCCTAGTATTTTCAGAACCGTAAAGAAATATCATCATTTACAAAAATGGCAATTTCACCTTCTGCCAAATGTGCTCTGTGCCACTATAATTTATCCTTCCAGAACCAACTTTCTTTAAATATTTTTAAAAACATTTTCTGATTTAAAAGAATACATTAACTCCTGATAACTCAAAACAAGTTAGCTTACCTATGTCCTACCTGATAATATTTACTACTATAGAGACTGAGTCTTATAACTAAGACACACACATAGTTGAAGAGAAAAAAAAACTGATGTATAAAAATCACTTCTACTCTATGATTTATTACGTACTTTTCCAAGTAAGAATTGGATGCAACTAGGTTGACAGGGTATGAAGAAATTGATAACCATTCTGTTAGCAGTAATGTAAATTGGTATAACTTCTACTGAAAGCAATTTGACAATACCCGATAAAATTAAAAAATTTATACCCTTTTCAAAGCAATTCCACCTGCAGCAATTTTAACCAAGAGACACACCTACATATGTATTTGAAATGATACATATAGTTCAAGAACATTCATTAGAGAATAATAAGGTTACAAACAACTTAAATGCTCAATTTATAAAATACCTGCTTAACTTATGTTAGATCCACATAATGAAACACTATAGACACATCGAAAAGAATGAGGCAGCCCTTTTATGTACAGATATGAAGCAAAAGTCAAGATATTGAGTCAAAGAATCAAGAGAAAGAAAAGTATGTATAGTGAATAGTGCTGAAAAGGATCATTTATATAATATAAACTATATTCCTAGAAGGATATTCAAGAAACTGAGAGTGCTTGTTTTATCATGAAAAGTGTCCACATGGAACTCTACTTCCAGGAAAAGATTGTAAGAAATTCTGTGGACCTACTTCCCAGAAAAAAAGCAAAGCTGGAAAAAAGTATTTTTAAAAACCCAGCATTTAAAGTCTCTGGAAATTGTCCTAAGGAAATATAGCTAATATAAAAATATTCATTCAAGAAAATCTACTAAAATTCCAGTAAAAGTAAGTGTTTGGTGCATGTAAGCTGTGACTTATTCCTTTGTAGTAACAGGAAATGTAGGCAAACACCTACATAAAAAATAAAGGAAGATCTCAGTTTAATAGTCTAACCTACTGCCTTAAGAAACTAGAAGCAGGAGAACAAACTAAACTCAAACCAAGAAAGAAGTAAATAATAGAGATTACAGCAAAAATAAATGAAATCAAGAATATAAAAACAGCCCTGGCTGGTATGGCTCAGTGGATTGAGCACTGGCCTGTGAACAAAAGGGACACTGACTCAGTTCCCATCAGAACACATGCCTGGGTTACAGGCCAGGTCCCCAGTAGGGGACACATGAGAGGCAAACCATACATTGATGTTTGTCTTCTTCTCTTTCTCCCTCCCTTCCCCTCTCTAAACATAAATAAATAAATAATTTAAAAGAAAGAATATAAAAATAGAGCCTCATACTTCCTCATTTCAAAACTTAATAAAAAGTTACAGTAATTAAAACAGTGTGGTACTAGCATGAAGACAGGAGTTTCAAGACCATTCAATGGGGAAAAACAGTCTCTTTAACAAATGGTGCTGGGAAAACTGGATATCACCATGCAAAAGAATACAGTTGGACCCTTACTTTACACCATATACAAAATTAACTCAAAATGGATAAAGACTTAATGTAAGACTGAAAATATAAAATTCCTAGAAGAAAACATATGGGAAGAGCTTAATGACATTGTATTTTATGGCAGCTATTTCTTTGATATAACACTAAAAGCACAAGCAACAAAAGCAAAAATAGACAAGACTTAGGCAATGGGACTACATCAAATTTAAAACTTCTATGTATCAAAGGAAACAATCAATAGAATGAAAGGGCAACCTCCAGAATGGGGGAAAATATTTGTATATCATGTATCTAATGAAGGACTAATATCCAGACTTTTTATATAAAGAATTCCTACAACTCAACCACAAAAAATCCAAATAACCTGATTTTGAAAATGGTCAATGGACTCGAATAGACATTTCTCCAAAGATATACAGATGGACAATGAGCACATGAAAAGATTCTCTACAACATTGATTACTAGGGAAATGAGAATTAAAACCACAATGTGACACCATCTCATACCCATTAGGATAGCTATCATCCAAAAAAACAATAAATAAATAAATAAATAGATAAATACATACATACATACATACATACATACAGATGAGAACTTGGAGAAACTAGAACCCTTGTGCACTGCAGGTATTTACAAGGGTAAATTCATATGGAAATGCCTATGGAAAACAATATGGTATTTCCTCAAAAAAGTAAAAATATTGGGTTGGCCAAGAAATTTGTTGGGAGATACACTTTGCCTCCTCACACAACCAAAAGAACAACAAATTTAAAAACAAAAAAATAACTAGAACTGCCAGAGGATCAAACTGTATGGAAGTAGGACAACCAAGGAGTTAAAAAAGAAACATCCTTTTAGACTGGTAAGAAGGACAGAAACAGGCAGCAGGGGCAGAGAGGACTCATGGTAAGGTGGCAGCTGGCAGAGCAGGCAGTCCCACATTAGTACGCAGATAATCCAGGAGGAAAAACTAGGGAGTCAGACAGACCACACAACCCAGGGTTCCAGCCCAAGGAAAAAAAAAAAGCCTCAAAACCTCTGGCTATAAAAATCTGCAGGGGTTGTGGAAGCAGGAGAAACTCCCAGCCTCACAGGAGAGTTCATTGGAGAGACCCACAGGGTCCCAGAATGTACACAAACCCACCCACACAGGAATAAGCACCAGAAAGGCCCCTGACCAACAGCTGAGCAAGAGGCATTGTTCCCTCTCTGGCTCCTCCTCCACATGCAGTGGCTTAATAAAGTAATGTGGTTAACCACATCCTGGCAAATACCTAAGGCTCTGTCCCTTACAATGTAACAGGCTCAATGAGGTAAAAAGAGAGAGAGAGAGAGAGAGAGAGAGAGAGAGAGGCCCAAATGAAAGAACAGATCAAAATTCCAAAAACAGAACTAAGTGATGAAGAAGCAATCAACCTATCAGATGCACAGTTCAAATCACTGGTAATCAGGATGCTCACAGAAACAGTTGAGTATGGTCCCAAAATAGAGGAAAAAGGGAAGGCTATGTAAAATGAAATAAAGGAAAATGTACAGGGAACTAATAGTGAGGGGAAGGAAACTGGGATTCAAATCAATGATCTGGACCAGAAGGAAGAAATAAACATCCAACCAGAAGAGAATGAAGAAAAAAGAATTTAAAAAAGTGAGAAAAGGCTGAGAAACCTTTGGGACAACTTTAAGCATTCCAACATCTGAATCATAGGGGTGCCAGAAGGAGAAGAGTAAGAACAATTGAAAATTTATTTAAAAATATAATGAAGGAGAACATCCCTAATCTGGCAAAGGAAATAGATTTCCGGAAAGTCCAGGAAGCTCAGAGAGTCCCAAAGAAGTTGGACACAAGGAAGAACACACCAAGGCACATCATAATTATATTACCCAAGATTAAAGATAAGGATAGAATCTTCAAAGCAGCAAAAAGTACAGGGAATAAGAAGCATAACTGATAGGCATAGAATAGACAGGGGGAGGTTAAGAACAGTATAAGCTATGGTGAAGCCAAATAACTTATATGTATGATCTATGGACATGAACTAAGGGGGGGATGCTGGTGGGAGGGGGGTATAGGGCAGAGGGGAATAAAGGGGAGAAAAATCATGGGACAACTGTAATAGCATAATCAATAAAATATATTTTTAAAAAATTGTTTTTTTTCTGTAAGATGGCTCTAGTAACAATTAGTTGTCTTTAATTTCATTCAAAACACTTTTGTTACATTGTATTATAACAGCTATCATATCAGTGTACATTTAAAAAACTTAATCAAAATTTGTGAATTTTTGTGTAGTCATTTTAATATTGAAGATGGAAGAAAATATGCAACATCTTCGGCATGTTATGCTTTATTATTACAAGAAACATAAAAATGCAACTGAAACACCAAACAAGATTTGTGCAGTATACAGAGAAGGTGCTGTGACCGATTGAATGTGTCAAAAGTGGTTTAAGAAGTTCTGTGCTGGACATTTTTCAGTTGGCGATATTCCACAGTTAGGTAGATCAGCTGAAGTTGATGGCAATCAAATAGAGACATTAATTGAGAACAATCAACATTCTACCATGTGGGACACAGGCAACATACTCAAAATATCCAAATAAATAAAGTGATTAGAGAAAATGACAAACATGTCTTTTATGTTATGGAAAAACCACACAAACTTTTTGGCTAACCCAACAGTTACCATATGATCCAGCAACTCTACTTCTGGGTACATACACAAAAGAATTGAAATCAAAGACTTGGAAAGGTAATTTTATATTCACGTTCACAGCAGCACTATTTACAATAGCCACAAGTTGGAAGCTATGCAAGTGCCCATCGAAGGATGAACAGAGAAACAAAGTGTGGTATATACATATAATAATTAAAAAGGAAGGATACTATGACACATGCTACAACATGGCTGAACTTTGAAGACATTATGCTAAATGAACTTATCTATTAGCAAAAGGACAAATACTGTATGATTCCACTGATGAGGTACTTAAAGTAGTCAAACTCATAAAGACTAAGGTAGAATGAAGGTTGCAATGGACTATGGGAAGGAACAAATAGGGAGATACTGTTTAATAGGTACAGGCTGTTTTGTAAGAGGAAAAGAATTCTGTGGATGGCAGCACAAAAATGTGAATGTACTCAATGTACACTGAACTATATACTTCAAATGGTCACATTTTTCAGACCAGGAGACGCACCTAGGTTTTAGAGGAGGCAAACAGGAAAAAAATTTGAAGCAAAAAATGTGGTAAAATATCTAATAACATAAATAGCATATTTCACCAATGTAAATGTAAACAGGACTCAACAGCAGCATTAACAACCATTATTCTTCCCAAATATGGGCAGAGAAAAGTGCATGTTAATAGTCCAAAAAATACGGTATATGCTAAATTTTACATTTTATGTGTATTTCATCATAATTAAATTTTTTAAAAAAATTATAGAGAAAAAGCAATGAATTAAAAGTTGATTCTTTGGAAAGATCAACAACGCTGACAAATCTTTAGGCAAACTAAATAAGCAAAAAAAGAGAGAGAGAAAGAAACAGAAAAGGAAATCCAAATTACTTAAATCAGAAATACAAAAAAAGGAAAACCACTAACAACTTTACAGAAAAAAACAAGAACTGTAAGGTATACCAATAAATGAGGTAAATTATCTGAAATGGGAAAATTCTAGAAAATCAACTAAATGTTGAGATTGACTCAAGAAAAAATAGAATATCTAAAATAGACCTCTAACAAGAAAAGAGACTGAATAGTAATTTAGAACCTTCCCACTAAAAATAGCCCAGGACCACAAGGCTTTTCTGGTAAAATCTACCAAACATTTAAAGAAGAATTAATGCCAATCACTTTTCCAAAGACTAGTAGAGAGAATACTTCCTAACTTATTCTATGAGGCTGGAATTAACCTGAAACCAATCCCAGACAAAGACATCACAAGGAAAAATCAATATCCCTTATTCTCCACAAACTACTGGGAAACAGAACCTAGCAACATGTAAAGGGATTGTTCTCCATGACCAAGTGGGATTTATCCCAGGAATGTAGAGTTAGGTAAACATCTGAAAATCAGCTACTGTAATATACCATATCAGCAGATTAAAAGGGAAAACCCTCATAATCATGTTTGTAGAAGTAGAAAAGGCCTCTCACAAAATCCAACATCCTTTCATGATAAAAAAAAAACACTCAACAAACTAAAAATAGAAGGGAAGTTCCTCAACCTCATGAAGTGCATCCACAGAAACCCCTAACATCACACTGGTAAAAAAACTGAATTGTTTTCCCCATGATCAAGAAAAAGTAAACCTGTCCATTCTTACTACTTTCTTCAACATTCATTGTACCTGAGCCTCTTGGGAATGCAATTAGGCAAGAGAAAGGATAAAAGGCAGCCAGATTTGAAATGAGGAAATAAAATTATATGCTTGCAGAAAGCTCTGAGGAATCCAATGAAAAGCAATAAAAACTAATAAATGAGTCTGTCAAGGTTTCACAATATATGATCAATATTCACAAATCAGTTTCATTTCCATACAGCAGCAATAAAAGCAACTGAAAATGAAAATAATAAAGCAATTCTATTTACAATAACATCAACAAATAAATACTTGGGAATTCAACAAAAGTGTAAAACATAAACTGAAAACTATAAAATACTGTTGCAGAGAACTGAAGAGGACCTAAATAAATGAAAACCTATCATGTTCACAGAAGATATAATATTGTTAAGATGGCCATACTACATATAAATTGATCTATAGATTCAAGATACTACCTATCAGAATCCCAACTGGTTCTCTGTAGAAACTGACAAGCTGATTCTAAAATTTCATGTGGAATATCAGGGGAACAAGAATACCCAAAACAATCTTGAAAAAGAAGAACAAAGATGGAAGTCTTACACTTTCCAATTTCAAACCTTATTACAGAGCTACACTCGTTAAGACAGTGTTGTACTGGCATAAAAACAGACATAGATCAATGGAAACTAACTGAGTCTCAAATAAATCCACACACCTATGGTCAATTGGTCTTCGAGAAACATGCCAAGAAATTTTAATGGGGAAAGAATAGTCTTTTCAAAAAATGGTATTGGGACAACTGAACAGCCTAATGAAAACAAATAAAGTCAAATACCTATATCACATCCTATACAAAAATTAATGTAAAACAAATCAATAACCTAAATACAAGAGCTAAAACTATAAAACTCTTACACAAAACATAGAAGTAAATCTTCATGATCTAAGGTTAGGAAGTGATTTCTTAGCTCTGACATGAAAAGGGAGAAGTAATACACTACCACCTTTTGACCCAGCAATCCCACTTTGGGGGATATAAGGTCTGTCCGGAAAAAGTCCAGCCATTGTTACTATAAAGAGAACAGTCTGCAAGACACTGATATAACCTGGCAGCCAAGAACAGTAGACTGGAATGCTCATGCGTGAACAATGTCAAACTCACTGAACTAGTCAGTGGGGGCAGTAGACACCGATGAGTAAGCATATGTGCTGAGTGGTATCACATTCAAAATGACTGAGTGAGTAGACAAACTAATTTGCATCAACTTTTGCGTTAAGCTTGAACATTCCTATGCAGAAACTATTTGGATGATTCAGAAGGTTTGTGGGAAGACAATGCAATGAGTGCAGCAAGGAGAGGGGGATAAAAGGGGAAGGAAGGGGAAGGGTCTAATCAAGGAACATGTATAAAGGTCTCATGGACATGGACAACAGGGTGGGGATTCACTATGGAGGGTGGGGAGTGAGTGGGGCAGGAGAGAACAATGGGGGAAAAGTGGAACAACTGTAATTGAACAATAAAATAAAATAAAAGTACATTAAATTTAAAAAGAGTGGTACAAATGCTTCAAAGATGGTCAAGAATCTGTTGAAAGTGATCCACATTCTGGAAGGCGTGCAGAGTTTTTTGGCAAAATACAAATCGCCAAGCTGATTCAGCCTCCCTAGAACCCAGGTTTGACACTCTGCAACTTCTGGCTTTTCCCAACACTAAGATCACCTTTGAAAGAGAAGAGATTTCAGACTGTCAAAGAGATTCAGGAAAATATAATGGGGCAGCTGATGGCAATTTCAACAAAGTATTTTCCAGAGTGTTTTGAACAGTGGAAGAGACACTGGGAGAACTGTGTGAGGTCCCAAGGTGCCTACTTTCAGGGGGACTGAGGCACCACTGTCCTATGTACAGTGTTTCTTGTACTTTCTTCAAGAAATATCTGTTTCATATGACATGGCTGGATACTTTCTAGACAGACCTCATATATCCGAAGTAACACAAAACACTAATTTGAAAGAAAATAAGCACCCCTATGTTCAGTGCAGTGTATTTAAAATTGTCAAGATATGGAAAAATTCCACATCTCCATCAGTAAATGAGTATATAAAACAACTATGGGGCATTTACACAATGGAATATTACTCAGCTGTGAGAAAAGAAGAAAATTTTACCCTTTGTGACAGCATGGATGAACCTGAAGAACATTATGCCAAGTGAAATAAGCCAGTCAGAGGAAGACAAATACCATATGATTTCACTCATATATGGAATCTAATGAACAAACTGAACAAGGAAAACAGACACAGGCTCATAGATGGGAAGCAGGATGACAGCTAATGTGGAGAGGAGAAGGTAGAGGTAGAAGAATTGAGCAAAAAGGAAAACGGACTCACGAATATGGACAACAGTGTGGTGATTGTTGGTGGGAGGAGGGTAAAGAACTAAATGGCAATAGAAAAAGTACAATACAATAAACAAAAAGTAGGCCTGGCTGGTGTGGCTCAGTGGATTGAGCACCAGCCTGAGAACCAAAGGGTCGCTGGTTCAATTCCCAGTTAAAGCACATGCCTGGGTTGCAGGTCAGGTCCCCAGTGGGGGCCATATAAGAGGCAACAACACACTGATGTTTTTCTCCCTTTCTTTCTCCCCCCATCCCCTCTGTCTAAAAATAAATAAAATCTTTAAAAAAATAAAACAAAAAGTAAATTAAGAAAATGATACCATTTACAATAGTTTTTAAAAGAATGAAATCTTTAGGAATAAACTCAACCAAGGACATGAAAGACTTGTACACTGAAAACTATAAAATATTGATAAAAATTAAAGTATATACAAATGAGTGGAAAGACATTTCATGTTCATAGGTCAAAAAATCAATATTGCTAAAATAGTCATACTAGCCAAAGCTATGTAAAGATTCAATGTAATCTCTATCAAATTCCCAATGGCATCCTTTACAGAAACAGAAAAAACATCACAAAAGTTGGATATAACCACAAAACACCCCAAATAGTCAAAGCAATTGTGAGGAAGAATGAGAAAGCTGGAGGCATCATAACTTCCTCATTTGAAAATAGATAACAAAGCCACAGTAATCAAAAGCAGTATAAACCCATGGAACAGAACTGACAGCTCAGAAATATGCCCCTGCATAGGTGGTCAACTGATTCTGACAAGGGTGCCCAGAACACACAATTACAAAAGTAGTCTCTTCAATAAAAGGTGATGGGAAAACTGGGTATACACATGCAAAAGAATGAAATTGAACCCATAACTTACAGCACTCACAAAAATCAACTTGAAATGGTTTAAAGACTTAAACATAAGACCTAAAAATCATAGAACTCCTAAAAGAAAACAAAAAAAGCCTTCTGGATATTGACCATGGCAATGTTTTCTTGGACGGGAGTCCAAACACACAGACAACAAAAGCAAAAATTGACAAGAAGGATACCATCAAACTAAAAATATTTTGTACAGCAAAGGAAAAAAATCAAAATAAAAAGGCTGTCACACTGAATGAGGAAAAAAAATATTTGCAAACCATATACCTGATAAAGGGCTAATACTCAGAATAAATAAGGAAACCTCAACAGCAAAAAATAAAACAAAGAAAATGCTGATGATTTAAAAATGGGCAAGGGAGATAGAGACATTTCTCCAAAGACATACAAATGGCCAGCAGATATATGAAAACACAGTAAACTTCACTAAATCTAATCATCAGAGAAGTGCAAATCAAAACTAAGATGAGATATCTATCACCTTAAAACTAATACAATGACTTTTTAAAAGACTTTATTTATATACTTTTAGAGAGAGAGGAAGGGAGGGAGAAAAAGAGGGAGAGAAACATCAATGTGTGGTTGCCTCTCATGCGCCCTCCACAGCAGACCTGGCTCGCAACTCAGTCATGTGCCCTGACTGGGAATTGAACTGGCAACCTTTTGGTTCACAGGCCGGCAATCAATCCACTGAGCCACACCAGCCAGGGCTCTTAAAATGACTTATCAAACAACAAAAAACCTAGCCCTGCATGGGTGGCTCAGTTAGTTGGAGCATGATCCCATATACCAAATGTCCATGAGGTTCTATTCGAGTCAAGGCACATACCTAGGTTGAGGGTTCAATTCCTGGTCAGGGTGCATACAGGAGGCAACCAATCAATATTTCCCTCTGGTATTGATGTTTCTCTCTCTTTTCCCTCCCCCTCTCTCTAAAACTAATAAATATATCCTCAGGTGAGGATGGGGACAGACTGACAGATGGAGAACATGATGACAGCTAGTAGGGGGAGGAAGTGAAGGGTGAAGGGAGTGAGCAAAAAGGGAAAGGACTCATGGACATGGACAACACTGTGGTGACTGCTGGTGGGGGGAGAGGGGTAAAAGGGAACTAAAGGGTAATGGAAAGAATATAAAAAAGATTAAAAAACTACACACACACATATACACACACAGAACAGGTGTTGGTGAGGATGTGCAGAAAAGGCAACCATTGTAGACTTGTTAGTGGAAATATAAATTGGTGCAATTAAAAACAGTGTGGTGGTGCCTCAAAAAATTAAAATAGAACAGCCATATGATACAAACACAAACCCAAAGAAAGTGAAATCAGGATCTTAAGGTATCTGCACTCCAGTATTCACAGCCTCCAAAACATGGAAGCAACCTAAATATCCATCAATACATGAATACAGAAAATGTAGTATACACACACACATATACCTACAATGGAATATTATACAGACTTAAAAAAGGAAACCCTGCCACTTAAAAAGTATATGAATGAACCCAAAGGGAATTATGCTAGGTGAAATAAGCAGAACTATTCACATGACATTACTTATATCATGAAAATAAAATAATAAGTTCAGAGAAACAGATAATAGAATGGTAGCTGCCAGGCACTGGAAGAAGAAATGGGGAAGCATTAAAAAAAAAAAAAAAAACGGAAGTGATAAAAGAAAAAAATCCATAAATTGGAGTCCATCAAAATTAAGAATTTAAAAAAATTTTAAATATATTTTATTAATTATGCTATTACAGTTGATGTATGTTTTTCTCCCCTTTATTCTCCTCTGCCCTGCATGCTCCTCCCATCAGCATCCCACCCCTCTTAGCTCATGTCCATGGGTCATAACTATAAGTTCTGTGGCTTCTCCATTTCCTATACTATTCTTAACCTGCCCCTATTTTGTGCCTACTAATTATGCTTCTTATTCCCTGTAACTTTTCCCACATTCTCCCCTGCCCCATCCCCACTGATAAACCTCCATTTCTGTGATTCTGTTCCTGTTTTTTTTTTTAAGGTTCAGTTGTTGACAGTTCTTTGTTGTCATTTTACTGTTCTTATTTTTGATCATCTTTTTCTTAGGCAAGTCCCTTTAACATTTCATATAGTAAGGGCTTGGTGATGATGAACTCCTTTAACTTGACCTTATTTGGGAAACACTTTATCTGCCCTTCCATTCTAAAGGATAGATTTGCTGGATAGTCATCTTGCATGCAGTTCCTTACATTTCATGACTTTGAATACTTCTATTCAGCCTTTTGTAGCTTGTAAGGTTTCTTTTGAGAAACCAGCTGATAGTCTTATGGGAACTCCTTTGTAGGTAACTGTCTCCTTTTCTCTTGCTGCTTTTAAGATTCTCTCCTTATCTTTAATATTGGTTAATGGAATTATGATGTGCCTTGGTGTGTCCTTCCTTGTATCCAACTTCTTTGGGACTCTCTGGGCTTCCTGGACTTCTTGGAAGTCTATTTCCTTTGTCAGATTGGGGATGTTCTCCTTCATTATTTGGTCAAATAAGTTTTCAATTTCCGGCTCTTCCTCTTCTCCTTCTGGTACCCCTATGATTCAGATGTTGGAATGCTTAAAGTTGTCCCAGGGGTTCTCAAGCCTCTCCTCACTTTTCTGAATTCTTTTTTCTTTATTCTGTTGTGGTTGAATGTTTATTTCTTCCTTCTGGTCCAAATCGTTGATTTGAGTCCTGGTTTCCTTCCCTTCACTGTTGATTCTCTGTATATTTTTCTTTATTTCACCTTGCATAGCCTTCACTTCTTCCTCTATTTTGCAACCATACTCAACCATTTCTGTGAGCATCCTGATCACCTGTGGTCTGAACTGTGCATCTGATAGTTTGGCTACTTCTTCATTGCTTATTTCTCTATTGGGGGCTTTGATCTGTTCTTTCATTTGGGCCATATTTTTTTGTTGTTGTGGCAAGCCTTTTACATTGTAAGGGGCAGAGCCTTAGGTATTCGGCAGGGCTATGCAACCCACGTTGCTGCGTTGTAGCAATGTAAGTGGGGAAGGGGTCAAAGAGGGAACAGTGCCATTTGTTCAGCTCTCAGTCAGCTTTCAGTCACTTTCCCTGTTACCCACAAGCAAATCAGGACCTTCTGGTGCTTATTCCCAGGTGGATGGATTGTGTATGTTCCACTACCCCATGGATCTCTCCAGCAAACTCTCCTGTGAGGTAGGGAATTTCTCATACCACCGCCGACACCCACACAGGTTTTTATAGCTAGAGGTTTTGGGGCTTTATTTCCCCATGCTGGAACCCTGCATTGTGTGGTCTGTCTTTACTCCCCAATTGTTCCTCCCAGTTTATCTGCATGCAGAGGGTGGACCACCCTGTCTACCAGCCATGGCCTTGCCACGCATCCTCACCAATCCAGCTACCCATCTCCACCCCTCCTACCCATCAGAATGAATGTTTCTTCTTTAACTCCTTGGTTGTCAGACTTCCATACAGTTCGATCTTCTGGCAGTTCTGGTTACTTTTTGTTTTTAAATTTGATGTTGTCCTTCTTTTGGCTGTGCAAGGAGGCTAAGTACATCTACATCTACCTATGCTTCCACCTTGGCTGGAAGTCTAAAGCTAAGAATTTTTATCATTCAAAAGATACCAACAATATATCAAAAAGAACCCACAGAATAGGAGAAAACTTGCAAATCACATAACTGATAAGCGTACTGAATCTAGAATATGCAAATGACTTTTATAAGTCAGTAACAATAAGCCAAATAACCTAAATAAAAATGGACATAGCATCTGAATAAACATTTCTCCAAAGAAAATGAAGAAATGGTCAGTAAGCACATGAAAAATGCTGAACATCAACAGCTAACAGGGAAATGCAAATCAAAACCACAATGAGATACCAGTTCACACCCTCTAAGATGGTCAGAATAAAAAAAAACAGATAACATTGTTGGGAACCACCCTGCCTGGTTTCAGAAGCTGTAACTGCCCCCCTCCTGCCATGGCTAAGGCTGAGTGAGTGACCTTCTGGACCATAAGCCACTAAGGAGACAAAGCTTATCTCCCTGGCAGAAGTACTGCTTCTGCTCCTTTTTCTTCACACTGCCTGACCCCCAATGCTTGATCGGTTAGCCAATGAAAAGTAAGATTCCCCAAGGTGGAATGACCTAAGATAGGCACAATCATGGGGAGGCCCTAGGGAAGGACTTGGGGAACTACAGCAAAAGGAGGTGATGGACCCTCGCCTCTTGGCTTTGACATAGGCTGAGTCCTCATCTGTCTTCAAGAAGTCTCCTAATCTCTTGGCTGCCTTACTTCCCCTGCCTGACTTAACCCTGAAACAATGCCAGTGGTGGGTATACCCCTGTGCTGGAAAGGTCAGGTTCCCTAGGGCAATAAGGCCTGAGAAAGAATCTGTAAAATTCTGTGAAACCTGCTTTGTTTAGAATGCTCTCAATTGAATGAGAAGTGTCCAAGCAAAAAGTGAGTTTGTTCCTCAAAGTTTTATGGCTCTTTAGCTATCTGACCCTGACTCAAAATAGGCCCTCAGAGTTTTTTGTAGGTTATCTATTGTTTGATCCTTACTACCTGATAAAGATTAATGAGCTTTACCTGTATTCCTGTGCAAAAGGAACCCAATAAAAGCCCATTGAGGAAAAGGCTCTTGGTCCTTCTTCTTTGAGAGATCAGCCACCTTTCCTCCCCAAGTAGATCATGTCTTGGTAGACTTATTCTCATCCGTGGTGGTCAGGGGGACCCTGCAGGTGGAGCCCCCCCACAACAAATATTGGAGACGATATGGAGAAAATGAAACCATAGCACAGTGTTAGTTAGGAATGTAGAATGTTGCATCTACTTTGGAAACAGTCTCAAAGTTACTCCAAAAGTTAAACACAGAGATACTATATAATGCAACATTTACACTCCTGAGTACATATAGAAAAGAAAACATTGGTCCACATAAAATGTACACAAATCTTTATAGAAAAATCATTCATAATAGCCAAAAGTAGAAATAACCTAAATTTCCAACTTATGAATGGATAAGCAAATGCAGAATATCCGCACAAAGAAATATTTGGAACTAACAGAGTACTGATACACTCTATAACAGATGAATTCTGAAAACATTGTGCTAAGTCAAATAAACCAGTCATAAAAAAACATATACCGTATGAGTTCATTTTTATCAATTTCCAATATACGCAAAATCACATAGATATAAAAGGGATTACTGCTTGCCCAGGACTGGGTGGATGGGGAGCCTAGGGCATGATGGGGTTTCTCTTGGGGACAATGCAAATATTCTAAAACACTGGTGATTGATACATAGCTCTACTAAAAGTAAGTGAACTTTAAATGAGTGGAT
Organism: Tonatia bakeri; assembly: GCA_004024845.1. Lineage (NCBI taxonomy): Eukaryota > Metazoa > Chordata > Mammalia > Chiroptera > Phyllostomidae > Tonatia > Tonatia bakeri. Next base: position 124,340 of record PVIA01000887.1, read on the forward strand.
TTCATGGTATGGTAATTATACATCTTAAGACAATTGTTTAAAAAAGGAAGACAACATGGAGCAAAAAAAGGAAAAAACAAATAATTCATGGACATGGATAACAGTGTGGTAATTGCAGGGGGAGTAGAGGTAGAAGAAGGTATGGGGGGATAAATGGTAATAGAAAAATATACAATAAAATAATGTAAATGAAAAAATTAAAAAAAGAGAAAACTTTTTCATTTTAAATTTAATTTTATTTATTTATTTTCAGAGAGATGGGGAGGGAAAAAGAAAGAGATGGAGAGAAACATCGATGTGATTGGTTTCCTCTCATTTGCCCCTAAGTGGGGACTTGGCCCCCAACCCAGGCAATGCGCCCTGACCAGGAACTGAAGGAGCAACTTTTTGGTTCACAGGCTAGCACTCAATCCACTGAGCCACACTAGCCAAGGCAGAAAATATTTGCAAGTGCCCACATCATGTAGAGGTATATAATGAAGTATTTACAGAAAAATTCTGTAACATTTGATATTTGCTTCAAAGTAATTGGATACTGGAGAGTATAAAACTGGGTGGGAGTAGAGATGAAACTGAAAGATGGGTAAATGGGAGTTCATTGTATTATTTTCTCCACTTTTGTACGTTTGAAATTCACAGAATTTTAAAAAAAAATGTAAAAAAAATGAAATAGAGATAACACAACGTAAGGAATGCCAAAATCTATGGTTAGGTAAGCCAAAATGTAGAAGATGGAACCCAGAGGGGTAAACCTAATACTCAAAGTCACTCTTGGCCTAAGGGCATTTGTCAATCCGGAGTAATCAGCTGCAAATTGAGCTGCACTTCTACAGCCTTGAAGGACTAAGGTGACTAAAGTCAAGGCACAGGGTTTGCCAAAAGTGGGAACTCATATAAAGCAACCCCCACTTTGAACTAGTAATGCCAAGTCCAATGCCTTCAAAGTAACAGTTCATTTGCAGTCTGCCTGAGGTATGGAACCTTGGGCATAGAACTTAGATGAGACTAGTCCCAGAAGAAGAGTACCCCCAGGTACCTGTGAAAAACAAATGAAAGTTATCTCTGCAGGAAGATATCATTCTAATCTCTAATTCATTGTACAAAAATACTCTAGGTATCCAGCACATGGTCAAATATAACCAGACACACGAAAAAATTAAGCAACATGATGAAGATGCAACAGAAAAAGGAGGTGACACAGATACACAAAAAAATCAAATATTGGATCATCAGACAGATTATAAAACAATGTTTGCTGAATTTTACACCTGAAACTAGGACAAAATAATATTGGAGAGAGCCCAGAAATAAACTATGTCTCTATGGTCAGTTAATATTTGAAAAAGGGGGCAGAAGCATAAAATGGAGTAAAAATAGCCCCTCCAACAAATGGTGTTGGAAGGTCTGGAATTGTACATGTAAAAAAATGAAACTATACCACCGACATGCACCATACACAAAAATAACCTCAAAATGGATAAAAGACTTAAATAGAAGTTGCAACACCGTAAAAGTCCCAGAGGAAAACATAAGCAGTAAAATTTCAGATATTCCAGACAGCAATATTTTCATTGATACATCCTTTACCTACAGTAAGAGATACAAAGGGAAGAGTAAACAAATGGGACTACATCAAACTAAAAAGCTTCTGCATGACTAAAGAAAACATCAACAAAATGGAAAGGGAACCAATCATATGGGAAAACATATTTGCTAATGATATCTCAGACAAGGGTTTTATCTCCAAAATATATAAAGAACTCATATGACTCCACTACAGAAGACAAGCAATCCAGTTAAAAAATGGGTAAAGGACCTGAACAGACACTTTCCCAAGGAGGACACACAGAGGGCCCACAGGCATACGAAAGGATGCTCAGCATCACTAGCCATCAGAAAGATGCATATTAAAACCACAATGAGATACCATTTCACACCAGTCAGAATGGCCATCATTAATAAATCAACAAACAACAAGTGCTGGCAAGGTTGTGGATAAAAGGGAACCGTAGTACACTGTTGGTGGGAATGCAGACTGATATAGCCACTGTGGAAAATACTATGAAATTTCCTCAAAAAACTAAAACTGGAACTGCCTTTCGATCCAGGGATCCCACTGGTGGGATTTTACCCTAAGAATCTTAATCATCAATTCAGAAGAACCTATGCACCCCAATGTTCATAGCGGCACAATGTATAATAGCCAACTGTTGGAAACAGCCTAAGTGCCCATCAGTAAATGATTGGATCCAAAAACTATCATACATTTACACAATGGAATACTATGCACTGGAAAGAAAGAAGGTAAACTTGTCTTGGTAGACAAGCCTTTGTGACAGCATGGATGGAACTGGAGAGCATTATGCTAAGTGAAATAAGTCAGGTGGTGAAAGACAAATACCATATGATCTCACCTTTAAGTGGAACCTAACCAACAAAACAAACAAGCAAGCAAAATAGAAGCAGAAACTTGGAAATAAAGAACAAAGTGACAGTGACCAGAGGGGTGGGGGAGGGTTATACTGGGGGAAAAGGGGGAAGGGGCAAGAAAAGGAACATGAATAGAGGACTCGTGGGCTTGGACAATGGGAGGGGACTGACTGTGGGAGTGGGGAGAATGGGGTAGGGCTCGGCAATGGGGAAAAATGTGGGACAACTGTAACTGAACAACAACGACAAAAAGTATACTTTGAAAAGGCACCCTAGGTATTGCTGCCACTCAGGGTAAAATACCTGCTCAAGGCCTATAATTCTACTTAAGTTCCTCCAACATGGCAATTTCTAACAAGCCTTCCAGGGTCTACAGCACACATCCAGGCTACCACCTGTTTTTGTAAATAAACTTTATTGGAACACAACTATGTTCATTTGCTTACCCATTATCTATGGATGCTTTCATGTTACAGTGGCAAGGTTGAATATTCTTGACAGAGACCACACAGCCTGCAAAGCCTAAAATATATACAATCTTGCCCTCTATGAAAGAAGCTTGCTGTCTCCTCCCCTATCTGCACTTTACCTCAAATACCGCTTCTGTCTTGGCAAACTCATGCTCATCCTACAAAACTCCAATTAGCCCTGGCTGGTGTGGCTCAGTGGATTGAGCGCCGGCATGATAACCAAAAGGTCACTGGTTCGATTCCCAGTTGGGGCACATGCCCAAGTTGTGAGCTGGTTGCCCGGTGAGGGGTGCACGAGAGTCAGCTACACATTGATGTTTCTCTCCCCCTCTTTCTCTCTCCCTTTCCCTCTCTGTAAAAAATAAATTAAAAAAATCTTTTAAAAAATGTCAGTAAGGTCAAGGTCAGAAAAGCCCTGATTTAAGGGAATTGATTTTGACCTGGAATATCTAATTCAGTGTCAGAGAACAAATGAGTTAGAAAGAAAACAAACAAACAAACAAACAAAACTCCAATTAGCATCACTTCTGTAATGCCTGAACTGGGTTAGCACCCTTGTAAATTTTTTATCATCTTCAATACTTTCTCCATATTACCCATCATTTTTTATTCTAAGATGTCTGTTTAATGACTGCCCCTTCATTGGGCTGGAAGCTCTATGAGGGCAACAACAAATTTATCTTGTTCACCACAATGCCTGGTTCATTGCATGCATACATTCAATATTTATTCAATGAATATCTCTCCCATTCTGTATATTGTCCCCCATTTTGTGAAATTTCTCAATGTACCAGTCTATTAAGGGAATCTAAATCGAGAATCGGTGGGTGTATTTGGAATCCCATCTTGTGTCATCCAAACATTGGATATGCACACTGTTTGAATTCTTCATAAGTCAATACTGAAATAACACTAAGATAATACTAAAAATGATAGGGCTGATGATAAAGTTCTAAGGAGAGCCTCACACAAACCTGCCTGCATATTGACATCAATCCATTAAATCAGTAGTCTTTGATTAACAGTCCAACTCTAATTATGACATTATCTACCCTACATTTTTCATCCTGTCTAAACAGATTTTATAACAGCTTCCACTTCTCTGCAGCTTTTTCTTACCTGGCACCCCTCTGCGCAAGCAGAAATGAACTAATAATCACTCCCCCATCTTTCTCACAACTGTACCTTTCCTCACTTTCCATACTGTAATGTAGTAATATTTACAAGTCTGTCCCTGCTCTTGGAGCTTTTGGAGGATAGAGGCTTATTTAACTTTGAATCCCGAGCTTACCACAATGCCCAAAATTTAGCTGGAACTAAAAAAGGAATGACTAAACACATTTTGCAATTCAAACACACTACAATTATGGTATTTTCTGTTTCTGCCATCATAGTATTCCTGTATAAAATATAAAAATCTTTTAACTATCCTTACCTTTAGCAAAAAGGAAGTAGCGTAACTCAATAGAGCAGGGTGACGGACTAAATTTAAACTGGTTTTATACTTTGCAACTCCAAGTTTTTTAAAGACTTCTGGGTCGAAATATGATCCTTTCTGAAAGGGTTTGGATGTCCATAGGCAACCAACCATGACTGTCAAATAGTGATTATATTCTTGATAGGTCTTGCTGCTGAATAGAAACTCTGATTTTATCTATTGGGAAAGGGAAAAAATGTCATCATCACTTATTCTCCCTTCCCTTCTTATTCCCCAAAGATCACATATATCTACACTCAATTTTTAAACAGTGGTGACAACACAGGTTTATCATCCATACCTTTAGTACCAACTCATTTTTCTTTGCAGCTGTCAAATTATTACGGTATCTAAAAGGGTGAGCAAAAAGAATGAAATGTTTAATATTAAAAGTCTTTGAAATGTAAACATAAACAAAAGTATACACTTTAAATATGTACATGTGCACATACACAAATATCCAGCTGTCTAGATAAGGTTGTAAATCTTTTATGATACATTGTCCTCAAGAAATAAAAACCATTAGAGGCTCAAATAATAAGTTGTATATTTAAGATATGCACTTGAAATATGTAAATTATACTTCAATAAAAAAGGAAAAATAAAGAAAATTCTTTTAATGTTTCACTATTAAAAGTTAATAGAGAATCAAAGGCAGTCAGTCACTAATACAGAACATATTTTATTAACGTGGAAAAAGGTGCAGAAGGAAAAAGGGGAAACTTAAGAATGTAATAATCATTTTATCATGCCTGAGAACTATTATCTAATTCACTTTTAAGCATTTTAACTTTGACATAGTCCTGCAAGTTATGCCAAGAGTCTACACACTTAAGGACTAAAAAGAATAATTTCAGTCCATAAGTTAAAGAAATAATACTTCAGTTTCATATCATTGGCAACATATCCCTTAATCTCCCAGAAAAATGTTCTTTTCACCAAAAAAGTTATGTAAATCTAAACCAGATGTCAGCAAATGACTAATTTTTCTTTAAGACATAGTGATGAGAATTAACAATGGTGAGTGCAGCACAAAAGATCCCTGACTAAAAACTTTTAACCTATATGCCCCACAGTGACATTAAAAAAAAAAAAAAAAAAAAAAACACAGTTAAAATAGCCTTATACCGGAAGGTCATTCCCAAAAGAAAGCCGTGTTTCCTATTTGAGAGTCCCTAGCAGGAAAAACAGATAATAATTTTATTGTGTTTAATACTTTATTGCATTACATGCAATAAATTTATTGTGTAGTTATAAATTATAATTAATTGTATAGTTGAAAAATAGAGATAAAATTATAATGTACTAATTCACAAAATGGTAAAAAGGCTTTGTACCTGTGCATAATGTAACAGAGTTGGTTCAGGATACTCGAATCCACACTGAGGAGTGCAAGATAGAAGATTCCAGGAGGAAACAACACCACTAATGGAAGGTTATAATTTATATATATGTCACACACCTTTCAGAGAAAACATAACATCAGTACACAGATTATTCCTCAGAAGCTCCAAACAAGTTTACTAAAAGAATCATCAGTAGAGAATAAGCATGAATATAACATCAAGTTGGGGTGTGCCTGATTCATCAATAGAATAGGTAGCCACTAGCCTGCTTAAAAATATAGCTCACCAAATATCAACCTTATGATAGTGGATTATTTTTAGATCATTAAAAGTTTTTTTTTCCCTGGGGGGAGATCTTAGAGTTGTGGAAAAAGAGAGCATTTCTTTAAGTTCCATAAATACTGATTTATCCCATTAGGTAGCTGGCAACCTGGAAAACAAAAGAGCATGCAGGAAGCCATGAAAACAGATTAGAGGCTACTTCCCGGATATTAGTTCTGTCCAGCCTGAATACTATAGAACAGAAGAGCACCAGAATAATAAGTACTGGGAGAAAAAAACACAGTTGAAAGGTGGGAGCAGAGAGTTGAAGAAACAAGAAGGTACTTGTGACCTTTTCCAGGGTATGGGGACATATAAAGGATGAGCACAAAGTGACACTAGAGACAGACTTCTGTCTAAGGCCAGCATTATTCAGGAGAATGTCTATTAAAGTGGTACCTGGAATTTTCAAACAAAATTTGGTTTTCCTACTAGGTTTTATGAAAGTCACTTATTCAGGTGAGAATGTAATCATTAACTTTAAAATGTGTAGCTTATTTTAACTATGCTAATGTCATAGCCCAACTTAAGGATTGTAAATAAAATTTGAAATAACTGACAAGTGAAGCAGAAAGCCATCACAAAAATCTAAACAGGGTAAATGGGATATATACCACCTTCTCATAGAAATCCAAAACAAAGTGCAGCAAGAAAGTACTGTTGCTTTCCAAGCGCAATGCATTAGTGGACAGCCACCCTACATAGTGAATTAGTTCAAACACAGACTTCACGGATCCACTGAAAGTTGTCTCTCTGCAATAAGAAATCATGACAATCAGAGCCATATTAGCAAAATTCCTAACAATTTCCAAGGCAAAGCTCAATAATATGTAACAAAAAGCTGTTAGGTATTTCAGAAAATGATCAGTGTGTCAATATATAATTCACTTTTAAATCACAGTGATTAATCACAAAACCACACAGTCTTCTAGGGAACCATTAAGATTAATTCACAGAACATCCTCAGCAATCAATCTAGTAAATACCAGAGAGATTAAGCTCCAGAGAGACTTTACATAGTATTACATAACAACCAAAGTAGTTAGTATATATTGTCCAGCAACCATTGCTGTCAGCAAATTAGTTACAAAGTACACAAATCAGAACTGAGTTTTGCCTGAATTCCTGACCTGAAATGCTGTTAAAAATATTTTAATTTTAATTTAACTGGAATCCAATTCATTCCTAAAAGTGGATTGATAAATTTTTTGGCATTTTTCCTTGTTTTAGTAAAAGCCATTTTTGTATATTTTATATTCTTTCCAAATCATTGGACTGTATCTCCTTAGATTATGGGTGTAACTGCTCAATTCATCCATTTAATCACCCCTGCCCTTCAATCCACTGTTGAGTGGGCTAGGAAAAAACCTAGAAATGTGATTTCAGAGCTTTACACCCTGATCTAGGTAGCCAACAACAGTTATGCAGATAGAAAAAGGAATAGTATATTATCTTAGAGCTTGAAAGATGACAATGACTTTACCATTTCCCACCACTATGATCTGCAGTGCCAGAGAGAGCAGGGAAGGGCTAGGAGATCTTTCAAATAAGCAGGCATCCATATACTCAACCAGGCATTTGCAAAACTGTATCTTAACTATGAATTTTGGCAACAGTTGGTGAATGCAACTGAAATAATTTGAACAATGAAGATTGCTTAGAAAAGCATCCTTTGAAGTGTGTCTCCACACGACACTGCTGGCATTTCAGATGAAACAATTTGATGTTCAGGACTGCCTCCTACTCCCCACCCACTGCAGCATGTTTAATATCTCTTGCTCCTATCTACTAATAATGGGAGCACTCGCATCCCAGTCACTGTGTCAACCAAAAATGTGTCCCCCCAGCCAGAACCACTGCTGAGAATGGTTTCCTACCTTTTGTTTCTTGTGATTTACAATGACAATTTACTCCCTTTTTGACAGTCATGTCATATGGTCGTATGATAGAGATATTTCATTACATCCATATCCCCCAAATAGAAGGAATTACTGAGAACTTGTAAGAGCTATATTATACAATGACAAGTAGTATTATAACAAGCGAAGTTACCTACATTTATGACCATTTACTTGTTTTAAGAATTTTGGAAAGCAGAACTCTCTTTTAAATGCCCTCCCCAAATGTACAACACTAATTAAAAGAGGATCCAAAGCCCTGGCTGGTGTGGCTCAGTGGACTGAGCACCAGCCTGTGAACCAAAGGGTTGCTGGTTCAATTCCTAGTCAGGGCACATGCCTGGGTTGCAAGCCAGGTCCCCAGTAAGGAACATGCAAGAGGCATCCACACATTGATGTTTCTGCTTAAAAAAAAAAAAAAAAAAGGATCCTAGGATTTTTTAAAAGAAAATATAGAAATTGTAAAGCACTTACATTAGGGTGCCCTAAGACTTACCCTGTAAGTTGGCTAAAGATTACAGAATTGAGGTGTTCAAAAAGGTTAAGCATTTAAATGAAATTTCTTTATGATAGTGATTCTCAAGCTTTAGCTTGCACCAAAATTACGAAAACATTTATTAACACACAGATTACTGGGCCTTCCCACCAGAGTTTTACTTCAAGAGGTCTAGGGTAGGGCCTGAGAATTTGAATTTCTAACAAGTTCCCAATTGACATTGACCTGCTGGTCCACGGCTTACACTTTGAGAAGCACAGCTTTATAAAATGCTTTCACTACCCACGAATGCTCCATTTCCTTCTAAAAGTGATACATGATATACAGAAGTATTGCAGTAACGAATATGAAGAATTAAAAATAATTTCCCAAGCTACTCCCAAGAAGCTTCCATTTTCCATTCTCATATCAATAGGTCGGGGATATTCTATTAACCAAGCTAACTACCAGCTATTTACAATTGAAGCTATGGGCCCTTATTTAATAAAGAATGTGACAGATAATGTAGGAAATTTAACACTGATTTGATATTTGAAAATATTTAGAACTATTAATTTCTTAGGTATTATACTGGTATCATTTTTCAACAGTTGAAATGATGTCTGGGTTTTGCTTTAAAAAATCTAACATGGAGGAGGAGGTGAGAGGTGTTACAGATAAAAAAAAAAAGTTAACCATGTGTTGATAACTGTTGAAGCTGGATGATGGGCACATAGGACTAATATCATACTATTTTCTTTACTACAAAGTTTTTAAAACAATAATGTGTCTGATAACAGAATATAGGAGAAGCCAAAGATTTTAGATATAGTAAAAACAACCTAATTAGGCAATTCCTTGAAGTTCAGTCTTTTACTTTCACTTTGAGGGCAAAGCACAGTGTTAACAATAATCAACATAATGAAACATTCAATGCTCTTTTTTATTCCAAAGTGAAAATAAGTTAATGTATATCACCAAAATACATCAGAGAAACATAAAAAACAAAACTGTACAGCAAAATTACAGATTTTCCTAGCCAGCATCAAAATTGACTTTACATATATAAAAATACATTTTATAAAGTGAGCTAAACTGAATGGAAGCTAGTTAAAAGTTCTAACATCAGCTCTCCACTGTTTTTCTACATTAACTCTTGCTTAGGGTTTGCTTTCTGATTCATTACACTTCCTCTCAGGATTGTGAGGAGGAAGAATGAAAAATAACAAAAAAATCTTTCAGGAAAATAGGACTAAGCATTTACATAAAACAATCAGGTCTCATGCTACACTATTAAACTTTATATGCAAACATCTGTATACAGACCATCTGTTGTAGAGGTTTGTAAGATAACTCACAGAGAACTGTCCATCACATTTTTCATGTGGATGTCCATAGAAAGCCACAAAAGCCAATTCTGCAGTAGCTCTTTAAGGTTCTCAAGAACACTACACTGAGGGGGCAAAACAAAAAAAAAAATATTTGTGAAACCATTCAGATATACCATATACCATAGTGTTGAGAATTAACCATCTAAAACAGATACTTGAAAGTGGAAGGGACACAGAGATGACTGCAAACAATTCAGAGATCAATACTGCTGCTCAAACCTGATGAGTTTCCGGGAGACAGATGAATACACATATAGTACAAGTTTATTTTGCTATTTGCTCTACTGGACTGTCCCTAGCTTCTCAGCCAAGGAACACACTCTTGTTTTTCTAAATTACATTCATTTACAACACACATTACATCATCAAATACAACATACACCCCCATTCCTTACTGTCTCTCCTCAGAGATCCTTTGAAGTTGCTACAGGTAAGAGTTTCCCCCACTCTTTTCACCTTGTACCTACAACTACAATTTACTCCTTTGTTCACAATGATAAAATTTATCTCGTCTTCTGTGATGGTGGAAAATAAATTATTCTAGTCTTTCTTTTCTCAGGCTTTGCCTTGATTTCCCAAGACCTCATTGACATACATAAATAGCTTTGACAGAAGTGTGCTTAGGGCGTTCATGAGGATAAATCCTAATATTTACAAATTTGAAAGCAATCCAAACAACCTCAAAAACGAATACAGGAAAGCTTTCTTAAACATCCTTAATAAATAATCACCTAGAAACTACCTGAGCATCTCCGATAATAGTGTGCTCACTGCCACTTCATAGAAACAGTTCAATTAATATTTGTTAGAAGGTGAATGAAAAAGGGTATATGTATTGAGTTAGCCAAAGAGTCAATTTTATTTTTCAGTAAAATAAAAGACACATTTTTCATTCTGACCAGTAACTTTATTGATTTGGATATTCTCAGTATGTCAGCTATCTCCCACTACTAGTGGGTAGAGGCCAGGGGTGCTGCTAAACATCCTTCAATGCATAAGACAGCCCCACAGCAAAGAATTATTTGGCCAAAATGTCAATAGTACCAAGAAACTTCACAAACCACTTTATAGACATTCAATCAGTCACAGTGACTTCCCCATACAACACACACACCTTTTTTGGCTTTTCACTTGTGTTTTGCCTTTCTTAAAATAATAAAGCATAATATACTGAAAATGCTGCATATTTTCTTCCATCTTCAATATTAAAATGGCTGCACAAAAATTCACCAATTTTAGTTTTTTTAAATGCATGCTGATATGACAGCTGTCACAATACAATCTAACAAAATTGTTTCAAATGGAGCTAGAGATAACTAAGCACTAGTAGAGCCATCGTATGGAAAAAACTAACTTTTGCCAACCCAATGTAAGTTCAGTGACTGAAAGTAACCTCACAGGGTGACCCTATCATAAACTCCTCATAATGCGGGTCATGATGAATAGTCACATCCCAGGCCTATAATTTCATTAGTAAAATTTTTAAAAAGATTTTACTTACAGGTTGTGGCTGACCTGAGAGATACAAATAAACTTTTTTTTCTTAAATATTGTTACATATATCAGCTGCAAAGATTCAAAGTCACCACTAGCTGTGCATTTGTATGTAACTAATGTTAAGACATGATGTTTAAGCCCTCAGTTTGGTTGTAACACATATTCCATAAGAGTGTGTGATACTTGATAGTAAATTGTATCTGAGATATTGCAAACTCTGAAGTCGGTGTTGTGTTTTTTTTTTCTAATTTACACTTGAAAATGGCTAGAAAAATATACCAATTCAATAATCCAAGAGATGTTGAAGAACTTCAGCGAATGCTATTGGAGTTGCTTATCAAAATATTTTTGCAAGTGTGGTAAAAAGTATTTATGCCTTGAGCATGGCAATATTGTTTGCGATAATGTTACAAACATTTTACAAAGCCAATTGAAGATTCTGATTAATTAATGTTAAGGACATTTTTGGTTGTATTTTTAAGCAATACCTGTTTCCATTATTTGAAAAAAAATCTTTATTCTTTATGTTTTTATATTTCTTTAATAATTTCTAGATTGTAACTGAAAAGAACATTAAAAATTATATATTTTATTATATAAATATAATAAATGCAAATTTGCAGTGGCTTTTTTCTTTTGCATTTCAGTACATCCTAGTAATGAATGTCTCTCAGATACATGTGATGTATGCTGCAATTTTTTGACAGCAACCTCCACAGGGTTAAACAAGTACTGACCATTATTCTTATGCATCTAGGTTAACATATCTTCGAAATGCCAGAATTATACTCTTTTTCAGACCACTCTCAAGAGAGCACATAATGTTGTTAATTATCCTGTAATCCCATCTCTGTGTTGCTTTCTCCCACCTTCATGTAATCTTCCTTAAGTTCCCTCATTAATTCCAAATGTATAAAAGGAACTGCCAAATTGTCACTCTGGAGCATTAGATCTTGCTTCCCAGCATGTCATCAGTTTGGCTCACATCAACTCTTACACAAATTCTCTGTAGGTTTGGACATTTCAAAAGGAAATTGGCACATCACTTTGAGGTATGAATGAAAGCCCCTTTAGTCACGTATCCTTTCTTGTACTCTATACTTTTCTGTGCTTCTTTCCCCCTTTCATTGATCCCATCCTTCCCAAATCTTTCAACTGCTGTTTCCAGAACCTCTATCCCATGGTAATCTAAACCTACACCCTTACAGTCTTCAAAGAATGCTTTCTCTGTCTTCTTACTCTCATTGCATTCTGACTCTCCCTCTCCACCCAGCCAGGCTATTGCTTCCTCTAAATACATTTCCACATCCCACTTCGACACTTTGAGGTAAGCACTGCCCCAGCTCCTTACTGGCTAATATGGAAACACAATATAAGCCCCTTCTTTTATTTTTTTAACTTTTACTTTATTTATTTATTTATTTTTCATAAATTACTGTTCTTTTGAAAGGTAAATATAAAATCAGAAATAAATCTCTCTTTAAGAAGGGAGTCAGCCCTGGCTGGTGTGGCTCAGTTGGCTGGAGCGTCATCCCATAACAGAAAGGTTGTGGGTTTGATTCCCAGTCAGGGCATACACCTAGGTTGTGGGTTCGCACATGTACAATTCTCAGAATGGGCACATATAGGAGGCAACCAATTGATGCTCCTCTCTTGCATTGATGTTTTTCTCTCTCCCCTCCTCTCTAAAAATGCAATGAAAAAAAGTCCTCAGGTGAGGAAAAAAAATAAAAAATAAAAAAGAAGGGAGTGAGCTTTAAAATGATATAAAAAAATAAATGGACCTTCTATTTAATCAAGTGCCATAGGAAGAAAATGCCTTGTTTTAGAACATTTACAAATATTTTTTGAGCTACAGAATCTCATTAGCAATAACATTAGCTAAATTTGTTAGGCTACTATCAAAGCCCCATTTCAGATTGTAGTTTCCTACAGTCAGTTTTTCTCATGAATTTGAGTACACTTTGGTTTTTTATGTAACACAAAAGCTATCCATCTTCGACAGTATTTTCAAATTATTACTCCTCCTTCCTTATATAAAAACCTTTCTCCCTTGATGTTTACACTATCCAACTATACTAACTTTTACTGTTTGTCTTTCCATATCTCTGCTATCTACCTGCTAGAAAGTCATCTACATTCATCGAAAACCTTGGCACTCTCTGCCTCAAGTCCTGCCATCAACACCTCACTTATGTCAGCGTCCATGAAGATGTTCTACCCGATGCTTCATTCAGCTTCACAGTACTTTGACTTCAAAGCAAATAACCTTCACCTTCAGTCGACCTTAGTTACACACCCACACACTAAACCTTATCATAATGTAAGTAGAACCACTACCAAAATCTACTATTATCCTTTCTTTGTTATGACCTCCTGTTTTTCCAGCTTTCTCGTGCCCTCAACTCCAACCAGTTATTCTTGCTCTTTAACTTCAGAGGCATTCAATCCCCTGATTGTTCATTTTTAATGTCACTTTTCAGTCTTTTCAGCCTTTCCCTGGCCTCACCTACCTATCTATCTCTATCTATCTATGGAACTTATCTATCACAACTACCGTTCACTACACCTACTAGCAAAACCCTAACTGATTCAGCCTCATAACTCGCTTTGCTCTTACATCTGAGCTGAAGGAAAACACACGACTATATAGGCTGGCACCACTCCAAATTTATGGTCTCCAACTTCATCTGGGCCCCAAATGAATCTTAATAACCCTTTCATCTGTCTTCAATTGGTTCTGTCTCCTATTTTTCTCGGTGGCTGTTATAGGCACATAATACCTTTGTGAACCCCCTATTCATTTCTGACCTCTACAACTCACTTCTTGTTTTGAGAAATTTAACATTTTTAGACACAAAGTATTTCAATTTCTTGCCCTTTCTTCCAACTGTATGAATATATACAAGGGTTCTGTAAATCCTTGTATCTGTAAATCCTTGTCCCCGGGCTTAGAGAATAAGTGGTATTCTTATAAGTGGTAATCCCTCCTATCTGTAAATCCTTGTATTCTTATAAGTGGTAATCCCTCCTATCTGTAAATCCTTGTCCCCGGGCTTAGAGAATAAGTGGTATGTGCCAACCCCTCAAAATCCGTTCAAGCAAATCCCTCTATCTACTCTTAAACCAGTACCTTCATGTACCCTTTGAAACCCTGCACCACCATTTATTCCCCATCCTTCCTCCATTTTCAAACTCTCCCTCTTCTCAACTGGCTCCTTCTATCAATAAACATGCTCAGGTTTCTAACATTCTGGAGACAAAAACAAAAGACAAAAATACCCACAATCTTCCCTTGATTCAAAGTCCCACTATAGCAATCTCTCTACCTCATCTTTTTAGCCAAACTTTTTGAAACATAGTCTAGACTCATTGACTTATCTTCACTTCTCATTGTCTCCTCAACTTCCACAATCCGGCCTGTACCACACTCCCACGAAACTGTTCATAGGAGCAGCTAAAATCTCTGAGTTTTCAATTGCAAAATAAAAGTTTTTGGTCCTTATATTTCTGGGCCTTCCTTGAATATATAGCAATAGTATTTCTCTCCTTGATATCCTTATTGTTTGCTTGGCACTACTGCTGTCCCGATTCTTTTCATACTTTTTAAAAATTAAATTTATTTGAGTAACTTTGGATAATGACATTACATTTTAGTACTTCTTGAAAATGTTCCTTCACAGACTCTCCTTTTCAGCTGAGAATTAAATAATGAGTAGTCTTGAATTCTGTCCTTGGCTTACTGTCTATTTCCCTTTCTCCATCCCTTCCTCTCCCCACCTCCCACTCTCTATAAATACATATGTATGTGTGTGTATATAAATGTATATTTACTTATTAGGCTGGACATATAAAATTGCTAATTGTCAAACATCCCTTAGCTACAAAAATGGCAATTTCATATGGTTCAACTTAATATTTATAGATAAGTAGCTCTCTAGGCTGATGGAATAAGAGAAGAAATAAAGGATAACCAAATTAGATCACAAGAGAATCACCACATCTGTAAAATTAAATCCTGAAACTATATTAGCTGGAAGAAGTGGTATGTATTGTCATATGAATGTTATTGGCCTAGTAGTAAATCACAAGTAATATAAGTAACTTCAAGTCCAAGCTAATGTGACAGGTAATTTAAAAATGCCATCTGATGCCCTGGCTGGTGTGGCTCAGTAGATTGAGCACCAGACTGCAGACCGGGGATTCCCAGTTCGATTCCCAGCCAGGGCGTATGCCTGGGTTGCAGGCCAGGTCCCCGGAAGAGGGTACTCAAGAGACAACCACACACACTGGTGTTTCTCTCCCTCTCTTTAAAAAAAAAAAGGGAAAAAAATGAAAGCAATAAATGAACAAACAAGAAAAAAAATTAGCCCTGGCTGGTGTAGCTCAGTGGACTGAGCGCGGGCTGCGAACCAGGCGTCGCAGGTTCGATTCCCAGTCAGGGCACATGCCCAGGTTGCAGGCCGTGGCCCCAGCAACCGCACACTGATGTTTCTCTCTCTGTCTCCATCCCTCCCTTCTCTCTCTAAAAATAAATAAATAAAATCTTAAAAAAAATGCCATCTGATTACGACAAACTCCAGGAAAACAAATTTTTTCCTGAAAATGTGGCCAACAATAGGTGATTTAAGCTGAAGAAAAATTATAAAGGAAACATTAGTTATCCTGTCACTGTTTTGGAATAGGAATAACCATTCTATGAGAAAGTGGCTCTCAAACTCTGGTAGAACTCCTGGAAGCCACAGTGGTTTTTTAGGAGAATGCCCCAAAATAGTAACATAATTTATCATATAAGGTTGAAATAATTTTATTAGCAGAGAACAACTATATTATAAATATATAGTATGAGTGTCAGAGGGAGTTTTGTTTTCTTTGGTCATTACTGTATTCTTAAGATCAAAAAGGGTGTCTATCACATAGTGGGTGCTTAATCAATAATGGTGAAATGCATAAGTATATCCACAAATATATCAACCACAACAATCGAACTAAATATGCTTAAGTATTTTCTACTTTGTTTTTCCTAATACTCATTTGCAATCTGTTTATTCACTTTGTCATCTGCTACAAGATGAAACAGTTTAAGAAAACTACATACAACAAAACCATTAAAAACAGAAAACTATGCATTAACTTTGATTTCAGGGATGCAGCACCTCAAGTCTAGGTCCAACAGAATCCTATTAGAAAACCATGACATAATGTGGGTTTGGAATCATGTACCACTGGCCATGGGATTAATATTCCCTACTGAATGTAAGCAAGATAGTTTTTTTTTTTTACCTTGAAATAAATGGTTGATGTAAAGAAGAGCTGTGCCAGACAGTCAAAAATAAATGGTTTCACCTCTAGGAATTAAAAAAAAGATTATTCAGGAGTCTTTTAATTAATATACTGAATTACATATTAGCCCCGATTTTCATGATACATACCAGAGAAGCTAGTAAAGGGAATCCAGCTCACAAGTTGAAGGAACTGTGATCGACAACAGAAGCCATCCCAGAGAGGAAAGCTCTTGTACAGGAATGCTTCACAAGAATAAAACCCCTCCTGTAACACAAGTTCATTACAAAACCTTTTATGGAACTCTTCAGTCTTAACTGCTCTCAAAACAACCAGTTTATTCCGTGATATAGCCGTTTTACTCTTAGACTAATTTTGCCATCGATATAATTAAAATCCTTGTGTTAGGTATAAGACTTCCCCATAATAAGGCTCAGATGATTAATATTTGGATATATTACCATCTTTAATCAACATAGTTTCCAAATACCATAAACTTCACCAATTAGAAAGATGGCAAAAAGTCAACTTATGAAGTAGTTTTAAAGACAGATAAAAATGTATTAGTTTGGAGTACATGCAGTCATGTGAACAGTCAACAAAATGTATGCAATGCTATATAATAAGAGTGGAATTTCATTAGAGGCCATAAATCAAATCCAAACTCTAGGCAGCTCCACCTGAACTGAGTGTCTATGCTGTTTACATTTCCACCAAAGGAGGATAAGGCTTTCCTTTTGTCCTTTGTTGCCCTGAGCCTTAAGAGTGGTGTGCACCAGAACTCTATCCCAGACCTTCTCTTGACAACATCAACTCTCTGGACAATCTCATCCATAACAGCTAAAACCACAAGCTATATCATGGAGTCCCAATCTGCATCTCAAGCCCAATTCTCATTCCTGCACTCTAGAAGCCTTATTTAACTGTCTACTACTTATGACCTCTCAGATGCCCCACAGGCATCTTTTAAATCAAATTTATCTTTCCTTCTTCCAAGCCTGCTTCTCCTATACTCCCTTTCTCATTGAATGCCATCATCATCCTCCCAAGCACGAAACCTAAAAAGTCAACTTAAATTTATCCCTTTCTCTGCACCAGCATCATCCACACCCAATTTCCAATTCAACAGTTTCATGCCCAATCCTAAAGATTTATTCAGCAAACATTTATTGAACATCTCTTTTGTACCAGGTACCAAGCTGAACACCTGTACAGGAAGAAAATTTAGACATGGTTTCAACCCACCAGGAGCTCATAATATGCAGAAGAATAGATGCTAAAAGTTGTGATACAGGTAACCATAACAGAGCTAAGGGGGCACACCAAACAAGCATTTAACCCACACTGGGGTGCTAGATAAAAGCTTCCTCATAGAGCTGATACCTGAATTGCAGCTTCAAGTACAACTCAGGGTTTTCCAGGCCAAGTAATTAATTGGCTGGAACACCTCAACATTTAAAAAATGTTTGTTGATTATAAGAACAAAAGTAGTGACTCCATGAGGTTGATCATAACCGGCTAATTCAATTAATTGAACACATCCATTCACATCTGCAGTTTGTTCTTTTAAATTATAGGCCATTCCCTCTTATTTGCATAATTTAACAAATAATTTTCTTCAAATCCAACCATACCGAGACAAATATCAACTCAATTCAGCTCTATTTATGAGTTTTGAATTGAGCAAATACGGTTTACAAAGATGTCAAGCACTGAAGAAAAGGTTTTCAATGGATAACCAAATAAATTTTATTAAGAAGTGGTGGAGTGTGCACAAGTGAACTCTTACTTGTAAGAAGCACTCTGCCTTGATGATAGTGTCCAGGAAGCTGGTAAATTCTTTTCCACATTCATAATTATTCACCTTGTACCAAATACATTCTGGAACACAAATATTAAACATAAGCATCTGGCAGCATGGCAATAAAAACTACATAAAACATAATTACCATAACTGTAAAGTAACAAATACGTGACAAATAAATATAAATAAGCCATCAATCTCTTACACCCTAGCCAACTCACACTACAGACTGCAATAAGTATGTGGAGGTGATAGTGAGATGTTCCTCAAAAACCTGGTAATATAGGGGCAAAGCTTATAGTGAAAAAAAAAATAAAGTGCTAAAATTTACATATAATCAATGTGAACAGCTTTATGTCACATAGTGATCCAAGAACTAGAAATATATGAACTTAAATTTATGAATGCACTAAACTTCAATTAGGGTGACCTGGAGAAATCTAAGAGTGGTAGGACTTCAGTAAGTAGAAATCCAATAAACTGTATCATATCCTACAAACAAACAAACAAACAAACAAACAAAAACTCAAGCAGAAAAAGGAGAGTTAATATGGAATTGACTAAAACTGATTTTTAAACACTCCAAGAGTCAGGAATTGCTCATTCAGGAAAGAAACAATCTGGTGAACAAAATACTACCTTTAGAGAAACTGTTTCCATGGAGGAATGAAATGATCAAGATTTACTATGGCCTGGATGAAAAACTCCCTCACTGCCCTTTCCTTAAATTCTATAATTAAGAAATCATCTAATGACTCATTTTGCTCCCATACATACTCATAGCAAAGAAGAGATATTCTAGTTGAGAGACATGAACAATTCTGGTCACCAGAATCAGTTCTGGTATGAAATAATAGGGTGACATTCTGGCTTACACAACAATCTCCTGAGTTTGGTTAGCACTGATCTGTAGAATCTGTGGCTTAATGGCTGGACATAGAAAGATGAAAAAGCCTTGGATTATGAGGATCATCAAAGTGGAGCCACCCAATGAGTTTTGGTGGCCATCCAGCAGTATTTCCTTTCCAACATACCTCCTTTCTTACTGCCTTTAAAATTGCAACAATGGAAGCATTGTTGTAATTTTATGATTATTATCCAAGCAAAAATTATATCTCCTCCTGTCTAGAATTTGGCACCCTTATAAAAGGATCCCATTTGTAAACTCTGTTGTTCCTTCCTCAATCATCCAACTTTTAAGTACCAACTTTTACCTTCTTGTAATGTTTGATTCAACCAATGATATAGCCTCAGTAAGACTGATTCATCTCTGACACAGTTAATATAGTGAAGTAGCAAAGAATTATTCAGCACTGCACCCATCTGAGAAGGCAGCTGCAAAGATAGAACAATTAATCAACTTAAGTATGTAAAAAGTAGGTCAGAACAACAAGCAAATCACCAGATAGGAAATATATAACAGAAGGAAAGGCCATGAAAAAGCAAATGGAAAATGCAAATCAGCACATGGTTCAGTCACATACCTCTAAGTAATGAATGTTCTGTAGGAGTTGAGGGAAGCTTTTAAGCTGTTCTACGGGAAATGGTGTATCACTACAGAGATAATCAGAAAGACACATTCCTTTTTTTCCATATTCTTTGCTGTGGCTACTGGAATTTAGCACTGGTATAAGTGAGTGAGAATTCCATTTCTAAAGGAGAAAGATAATAAAATAATCTATCAATGGACTAAACAGGCTACAAACTATAAGTATAAAAGAAATTGCTAAGGTGGTTTAATGAATGGAGTCTGAATGTGGGTTGCATAGAATCTTAGGTAATAAAACCATATTTAAATATCTATAATCTCTTCCAACATATAAATGGTTATTGTTTGGATCTAATAAAAGAAGTTGTCACAAGGTCATCTGAGGTTTTAGATACTTACTCTCTTTCCAGGACGGACAATGGCTGGACCGAACATCAGCTTTAGAGGTTCTGGAGAAAGTCCCTGATTCCTTTGCCTCACAGCAACTAGAGCTGTCTTCCACAGGTTCTCTGAATTCTTAAAATATATCTATAAATTTGGATGTAAAGTATATGAGAGTAGGTACCTGTAAGTTGAAGCAACATAAAACCTAAAACTCATTAATTGAAAGTATATTGATTATAAAATACTTTGCACCCATGCAAATCCATTTAAAGATTTTTTATCTATTAAGAATCCATTAAATACATTAAATGGAATCAAAATGAAGTGCCCATCCCTAAAAAAAAAAAACTTCCCAGAAACAGTACCACAATGCTAGATCTTAAAACAGTATGCTATAAACAGTTCAGTCCAAATCAGTAAATTAATAAAAAAATAACATATTTCAATCTCAATATAACTGATCCCTCCTCAATCACTTACCTTCTTCTTTATAGGTAAAGATACAGAAATCAAAGTGGGAACAAAGAACTTATAGAGTGACAACAAAGCATGGAGATAAGGCTGCATTCCCTGAAATAAAAATGAGAGTTTTCAATTCTGTGGTCAATAAGAAAAAAGAGTAACAACAGAATAAACAAACTAAACATTTATTCAGACCCAAATTTTACTACGCAATATCTCTATGGGAAGATGCTACAGAAAATCAAGGAATAAATAACCAGGCATTTCCACCAACTATCATAAAACAACCTTTGCCAACTTATTATCTTCTCCTTTATGAGCTTTCTCCCTATTTTAATTCTTCCTTATATTTTCTCTCTTTTATTTACCCATGCCTTAAGCTTACCAGTGATACCTGCTAGCATAGCTTACTCTCACTTGGAGCATATTCGGGACTCAAAGTTCACTCAGCCTTTTTTTTTTTTTTAAGATTTTCAAATTTATTTTTAGAGAGGGAAGAAGGGAGGGAGAAAGAGAGGGAGAGAAACATCAATCAGTTGCCTCTTGTACACCCCCAACCAGGGGCCTGGCCTGCAACCCAGGCATGTGCCCTGACAGGAAATTGAACTGGTGACATTTTGGTTCACAGGAAGATGCTCAACTCACTGAGTCACACCAGTCAGGGCTACTCATTCTTGACTTGAGCAGGAATGTAGGAAGTCAAAAAGGGAAACCAGGAAAATAGACCAAAGAAAATATTAATCTATTGTTATCATAATTCCTAAAAAATGGATTAGGAAATCTAACAATTGGTATGTGGCAGCCAAGCTGCTTCCCATAACTGAGACAAGTCTCAAGAAAAGCATTAATTTTACAATGACAGAAGTCATTACTGCTGGATACTTGTGTTTGATATATCTGGCTATCTAGAGAAAGCATACCACTAAAATGAATTCCAAGGAAGTGACCCAATTGTTTTGTTACATTACACTTTTGTTGAATCAAATACCATACAAAATAAGGAAGGCAGAAAATGGGGCTTAGAAACATAGTGTCCCTGTTTTATAACAGCTTCTTAAAATTAAATTTATTTTAAGAAAACCAAAATGGCCTAATTTATCTATGCTGAAGCATCTTCTGGTCTCTGTACTCCTATCAATTAGTATAAGTGTTTGCTTTCAGTTGAAATGTTTTTTTGATAGAGCAAATACTTAGTAGTGGAGAGAACTTTATAATTTATTGCCTACTTAACTGAAACTATCTTTGTTGTTGCAAAGTGAACACCTTTTTTTTTTTAAAAGGAGACTTTCCATAGCTCTGTGACGATACACTTAAAATGGGTGAGTTGTATGGTATGTGAATTGTGTTTCAATAAACCTTTTATTAAAAGTCAATTATTTTTGTAGAATGTTAAACATGGTATACTAAACATATCACGTGTTTAACTCTGAGTCCTCCTAAAGCCCCACTAAAAAGTAAAGGAATGAAGAAGGCATAAACACAAGTTCAAGGTGAACAAGAGATGAGACAATAGCAAATGAGAGATCTCAAAACGATTTTGGAACCTAGAATGAAGATGAACAAATAGTAATCAGCTTAGCAGAACAGAGAAAATGAAGCCTAAAGCAGCAATAGGAAAAAGCCTCAAAAGCAGCATATTCATGCTTGAGAACTCCCAGAAAGGCTCAGGAATTTGCAGAACCAGATACCTCTGAAAAGTGGAGCTGCAAGAGCGGCAAAAAAAACAGGAGGATCATTTGAAAGCTTACATAAGAAGCAGTTAAAACTACAAATTCCTTCACTGCACTTATAAGCAAACATGAGGGTTTTACTCTCTGAAGATAAAGCTGGACTTAGCAGGCACAACTGTGGTAGGGTGGACCAGGACTTCTCTCCACCCCTTTCCATTGCTTATGTCCCAGAGTCTTAGTAGCCAGGTTCCTATCCTTGTGATGGTCCCACTTGGTTGGATCATGGGGTGGCCAAGTGCTTGATCAAACCTTATTCTGGGTGTTTCTGTGAAGGTGTTTTGGATGATCCACGCTTAAGTCAATAAGCTTTGAGTCAATTAAGATTGCCCTCCATAATGTAGGTGGGTCTCATTCAATCAGGTGAAAGCCTATGTAGAACAAAAACATGAGCCTCCTGGAAGCAAGAGACAATTCTCCAGCAGAATGCCTTCAGACTGCATCTGCAACACCAGTCCTTCCTGACTCTATAATAGACTGCCTTCGGACTCAAACTAGAATAGCAGCTCTACCCAGTGCCCAGCCTGCTGGCCCACCCTGAAGATTCTGTGCTCGCTGGCATCTGTAATCGTGTGAGCCAATTTCTTAAACAAATAAACACACAAACACAGACATATACACACCCCCTATTGGTTTTGTTTCTCTAGAGAAGCCTGACTAATACAACCTCTAGGCAGGAGACAGAATTCATCTCTGGGAAAAGTGACACCGTCATTGGGGGTGGTGGGTGGCTCCCCAATGAAAGATACATCAAGATCCTGCAATGAACAAGTCCTTCTCACACACACACCAGTTTCCAGTCACCATTTTAGTGCTTTACAATTAAATATGGACAAAAAAAGTTTACCAGGCATTAGAGAGAAGCCTCTACCATGCAATAAACTAAAGAATGGAACTCTTGAGGTCACAGAGACAAATCTGAGAACAGAAAAAAAAAATCACAGCCCAAGTCACACAGGCTTGTGCCTGGTAGAAAGAGAATCCCAGAAACCACTCTCACCAACCTTGAAGATAGACCCAACTCCCCCTCCTTCCTGTTGCAAAGATTGCTCTCAATGGGCCCTAGCACTTGTAAAATAACGACATGCTTGCTCTGCTTCCCACAATCCATGTTCACCAACAGAAGGACAATTTCTGTGTTTTGTTTCCTCCGTGGATCATGAGTTCATGATGCATGGAGGGTACAGAAGGGATACATGCCTTTACAGGTACCTGAAATTCACAAATCCAATACATTTGCTAACATGTGCTCATTATGGCTATTATCATTCTATATGTTAGGTTACATGTGAGCATGGCTATGTCTTCTTGGCTTGACATTATTGAATTTGAACAAATTCACCAAAATCCAGCTAATCAAAGCAATTTATGAATGCATCTTTATAAATGAACATTGATAATGGAATAATTTAGTAATGTACTATACAGAATGTTGATATAAAGCCATATAATTAATGTTTGAGTTTAAATTTTTAAAAATTATTTTACTGTTGTTCAAGTACAGTTGTCTGCATTTCAGTAAATGAATGGATCCAAAAACTATGGGTTTAAAATTTTTAGACAATCATGTACAAAATCGTACACTTGAACATACAGTTTTTGTTCCACTTAATACAAATCAGCAAGACCTTATTTATGGTAAGAATTTTCTTATTCTATTAAAATGTTTTGCTGTTAACATGCAAAAAAAGCACATCATTTTCACAATTTTTATTAATGTGAAGTAAAATTCAACTTGGACAAAAACATTATTATTAATGTTAATTTTCTTAGCTCTTCTCAGAGCTAAGAAAAAATACTGTATCCATAGAACCAAAACAGGAAGCTATCAAAGAAGGTAATTGAATTGTCCCAACAGGAAGCCTCACACTTGAGAAGCACAAATGTGCACATGTGTTCGTGTTTTTCATTAAATCTCAATGTTTTCAGGTGGGTCATGAAGGTTTCAGGAGTTAGGCATTACAACTACCTGTTGCTTTGTACCCAAAGCTTCACAAACTTCTGTTACCTGACAGGTATAGTGGAAATAACAACGTGAGACAGCTATAAGGACAAGAGATAATGGTCAGAGGGATATACGGAAGTGTAAGTATCCACAAGAGAATACGTTCCTAGATCACACCCACACCCAAAAATAAACTGGTCGTTTTATTTTAATAAAATAAAGTACTGGTCACTTTATTTTGAAGGCAACCACAAGGCTGATGTGACCCCCAGTGAAAATGAATTTGACACCCCTGCCTTAAAAGGTCTCTCAAGGACCACCACTCCTCCTTGACCACAGTTTGATTCAGTTTAATTTTGTTGACTGAGTTGCCTAGACAACAAGTGCCTTGAAGGTAATGACTCATTCTATTTTCTATCTCCGAAGCCTAGCTCAGTACTTATCACAGAGTACACTGGCTAGTTCTGGGTCTTTGTGGTACTCACCATTTTTGCCTGAAGATCAAGCAGTTTTCTCACACGAAATGGTTTGACTAGAAAAGGTTAAAAAAAAGTACTACGGATGTGGCTCATACACCTGCTTCTTACTACACTTTAAGAATATAAACACCTCAGTTAAGCCATTAAGCAAATGCTTAGATAAAAGTATTAACAAGCAATTCCCACAAAATTCTGTCACAGAACTAATGCTAATAGTTAACTTTATAAAGGCCAATACAAATGCTAGTTCAACACAGTGAATGTAATATAACTGGGATAAAAATACTCACCATTCTCTTTTTTGGTAAGTAAATACAAGAAATGGCAGACATAAGGGCACTGTTAAAAGAGAAAAAACTTTTAAAAAGAAAGAAATAACGATATATGTTGAACACAACAGCAACAAATTCTCCTCAAATGTCAATTTTATACTGATTAAGTGAAAAGGCTTCAGGGCATCATTGGAAAATAGTTTAACAAAGCTTCTCTTTTTCATATTACACAGTAGTGATAAAAAAGTTTTTTAAAGATTTTATTTATTTATTTTTGGACAGAGGAGAAGGGAGGGAGAAACAGCGGGAGAGAAACATCAATGTGTGGTTGCCTCTTCACATTCCCGACTGGGGAACCTGGCCCGCAACCTAGGCATGTGCTCTGGCTGCGAACTGAACCAGCGACCCTTTGGTTCATAAGCTGATGCTCAGTCCAGAGCCACACCAGCCAGGAGACAAAAAACAAGCATTAATTGGTATCCAGTGATGTCATTTTAAAATTTATTTTTAAAATATAAAACAGTTTAGTTTGAAAAACAGAAAAACTTCTACCTAACAAAAATTCATAAACTTCTAGAAGTCCATATTTATTAACATACAAACTTAAAACTTTAAGCCTGAACTCCCACTTAAAAGCATTTTCCAGTGTTGCTTGGTCTTCAAAATATCATTTCCAATGATCTTAATATTCCAATGAGTGAATATAATATGATAATTTAACTTACCATTTAGCTCTGGGTTTGGCAAATAGCACACAATCAATAAATCTGTCACTTAAATTACTAAATGACTGGTTCCCTTACACCATTTGATTTTGAGTGTCCATTTGTTGAGGTTTTATTCTAGATCAGGAGTCAACAAATCTGCTTTTGTAAATCAATTTTATTGGAACACAGCCACACTTACTCCTTTATGTACTGTCTATACAGCTGCTTTCACTCCACCAGCAGAGTGAGTAGTTGTGACAGAGACAGTATGGTCCTCAAACCTAAATGTACACTGCCTAGTCCTTCAAGAAAAACATTGGCCAACAATTGCTCTAGATGTTAGGAAACTGAAAAATAAATCATTTAATGGAACTAGAGAAGGTAACTCTTTAAAAACAAACTTGTATTTTGCTAGTCATGACTCTAAAGTTGAAAGTATAAAGTATGACAGTCCATATTGCCTCTCCGCTACTTAGCAAAAGATTCAGAAGGACTCCAAACATACTGGTAAGAAGAATGAACTTAGATAAGGAATTCTTTTTTAAAGGAATGAATATATATTATGACCACATCTGCCATATTTGACACAAAATATAGTAACTTTCATGTAAAAAAACCCCACAACTCATTATTTTGTCCTAACCAGTGTGGTTCAGTTGGTTGGGAGTAGCCCTGCAAAGCGAAAGGTTTGCTGTTTGGATGCCCAGTCAGGGCATGAGCCTAGGTTGCAGGTTAGGTCCCCGGTTGGTGCACATATGAGAGGCAACTGATCAATATTTCTCTCTCATTATTTCACATCCTCAAAATATAAACCATTAGTAACACCATTTAACATGCTGGGTATGAAATGAGTCTCACACAATCACTTGCCTAGGCACCAACAGCATAGAAAATCTGACATTCTCTATTAATCACATCTAGAAAGGAAAAACTCATATTTGCCAAGGACTTCATAATCGCCTTTCCAGCAAATAGCTAACTACTGTATCTGACTCAAGCCAGAGTAAGGCTTCCACCAAATTATATGAAAATGAGTTTTCTGAAGGAATGCTTTTACAAGTTAGGCTCCCTATTTCTTGATGTGGATGATATTTGCACAAATGTTTTTAGTTTATAAAAATTCACTGAGCTGCTAACTTATAACATAGGCAATTTTCTGTATGTATATTATACTCCAATAAGTATTTTTTAAAATACAGAAAAAAAGGAGGGACTTCTGGTCAAGAAGGTGGCATAGGTAAACAAATTACCAGCCACCTCCTCGTAAAACTCCATCAAAATTAAAACTAAACTATAAAACAACCATCATTCAGAACAGTCAGAAATCGGGACTTCTGGTCAAAATGGCGACATAGGTAAACACAACTCACTTCCTTGCTGAAACACATCAAAATTAAAACTAAACTACACACCAAAGATCACTCAGAATCATCAGATATCGAGTTGAATGGAAGTCTGATAACTACAGAACAAATAAACCACATCGTTCCAGAAGAGTAGGAGACACATAGTTGCGGAATGGGCGGGTCCCACACCCACATTTGGTGAATAAAAATCTGGGAGGGATATCCCAGGCATTAGGGGTCCCAGGCCCCCCAGCCCATGGCAACGGTGTCAGGAAGAGAAGCCCCATAATTTCTAGCTGCAGAAATGAGTGGGATTGGAGTTGGTGAAAAAAACTACTGGACTTCTTGGCAGTTCCTATTAAAGGGCTCATGATGAACTTGCGTAGATGAACTTCCTCAACTCCAGCAAAAGGATAGCAGCTTAAAGGGCACCAGTGGCATACAGGGAGGAAATGAAGTGTCTGGCATCAGGGAAAGTACCGAAGACCTCTCTCTCAGAAAGAAAAGAGGGCAGAAGCCACTGTGCCTTTTTTGAGACCTACCCCCACACAGCCACAGAACCAGCAGGCAGGAGCCATATCTGAGACTCCATCAATGTGGCTTACACTGTTTGCCCCACCCTAGAGTTTACCTGAGGCTCCAAAACACCCAAATTATGGGCCACCCCCAGCCTCGTACCTCTTGCTAAGTGACCACAGGCCTGGCACTAGGAGCAGCCAGACTAGATTCATAGCTTGGCTTCACCTGGGAATCTCCACACCCAGCACAAATAGCAGCAATCTCAGGTTGCTTTACAACATGTGCAGCGTGGCCCCAGTGCTGACCTTGGCTTGTGACATCTGGGAAAGCCCAGAGCCAATCCACCCAGTGGACAACTACAGATCATGTCACAGAACCACCACCCTGTCCCTACATAGCTGATCCTCCTCCGAGTGAGATGGTTGGTGGTCAGCAGTCACAACCACTCCTTGCACCTGAACGGCATAGGCAAATCCCTCCCATTGACCTGCCAAGAGCAATTAAGACTCAACTACAAGAGGAGAGAGTACTTAGCCCACATGAATGGTACCCCTTGAGTACCCAGCTTGGGTGATAGGAGAGGCTGAGCCACTGGACCCTATAGGACATTTACTACATTAGGCCACACTACCAAGACAGGGAGTCATAGCAGCTTTACCTAATACAAAGAAACAAACACATGGAAGCAGCCAAAATGAGGAGACAAAGAAACGTGACCCAAATGAAAGAACAAATCTAAACTCCAGAAAACAACTAAACAAAAAGGAGATAAGCAATCTATCAGATACAGAGTTCGAAACATTGGTTACAAGGATGCTCAAGGAATGTAGTAAGGACAACAGCATAAAAAAAGATCCAGTTAGAAATGAAGGATACACTAATTAAAGAATAATTTACAGGGAAAGAACAGTAGAGTGGATGAAGCTGAGAATCAAATCAATGATTTAGAACACAAGGAACCAAAAAACTCCTGCTAAAATGTGACTGGTACATAGTGCAGAGGAGATGTGAGAGGGCTGGCTGGGCACCCACAGACAGCAGCTGAAGTGCTAGATGAATATTTCAGCAGCTAGGGGAGTCCCACTGAGAAGTGTGGGGCCTAAATGTCAAGCTGGGCTCCCCAACCTAGAGCACCAGAGCCTGAAATGTACCCAGATAATAGCTGTGAAAAGCAGCAGGGTTTCTCTCTGTCAGGGACAGACAAGTGGAGACACAGAGAGCCTTTAAAGGGCCAACACATAAACTTTCATTTGAAGCCACTTACCCTGAGTGCTGGCAAAGGAAGGGCATAGTGTACTAGAGACACTTGAGGAGAGACTGGAGATGGTGGCTTTGGGGAGAGAACTGAGAGAGCAGCCACTAAGATCCTGGTTCTGAGTCATCCCCAATACTGCAGGAGCCATCTTAGAGCAACCCCTTCTGAATGGCATCAGCCTGAGGGGAAGCAGTAGCCCAGCCCACAGGAATTACTCTACTACACCCTGCGGTGCTTACACCTGACTGCTGACTGCTGAGTGCAGAGTGACTAGATTAACAACTGAAGGAGACAGCCAAAGAGAGTAGATCCCTGGAAGTCTCCAACAGGCTGCCTGAGTCCAGTTGGGACACTGTCTGACATTACCAGAGGTGGTTCCAGCAGAAAAAAATCAGTGGTAAATATTAGATGCTACCAAGAAAAACCCACTGTGGTCTTCTCCATGATTTACAATATTTTCTCTCCTGCATCTTTTTTTAAAAAGATTTAATTTATTCATTTTTAGAGAGAGGGGAAGGGAGGAAGAAAGAGAGGGAGATTAACAACAATGTGTTGTTGCCTCTTGTGTGCCCCCTACTGGGACCTTGCCTGCAACCCAGGCATGTGACCTGACTGGGAATTGAACCAGCAACCCTTTGGTTCAAAGGTTGGTACTCAATCCACTGAACTACTCGAGCCAGGACATCCTGTATAGTTTTTTAACATTCATTTCTTGTCCTTCAGGTTTGTGCATATCGAGTCACCAGATATGATATTATAGTTTATTTCAATTCTCACATTTTGCTCCTCCTTTCTCTTACCCCATTTCACCTTCTTTCTTCCTATTTTTGTTTCAATTTTCTTTTTTCTCTTGCTATAACTCGTTTCAATTCTGTACTCTTAATATTTCTTCCCCATCCAGTCTGTCAAAACTATTTTTCTTGTCATTGGTCATCTCACATTCTTTTTCCCACTCTCAAAATACCTGTGTCCTCTCTCCACCTTCATTAATCTTTGCTCATAGGTAGTGGATAAGGTGGTTGTTGCTACAGTTCTTCAATCTTATTTCTAGATAGTGACTATCTTTAGATTTCAAATCTCAAATTTCACCATTCCCCTCTCCTACCCCATTCTTGTCTTCCTCCTGCCCTTCCCTTTCTTACTTTAAACATTAATTTTCCCCTGGCTTAGCTAGGTTTTCATCCCATATTCTTAGTATTCCTTTTCCCTCTATCCTCTCAAAATAATTATCTTTCCTCTAAACATCGCTTAGGCTCTTCTCTCTTTTCTTGTGCCCTCTCATTCCCATCCCCTATATCAATCTTAGCTCATTGGTTGTTGATGTCTCTATGGTAGAGATTTTTCTGCAATTAGGACCATATTATATATATATATATTATTATATATAAATCAAGGGTTTGGAGCAGAAGGAAGAAAGAAACATTTAACCAGAATAGAATGAAAAAAGAATTATTCAAAAAAATGAGGAGAGGCATAGGAACCTCCAGGACATCTTTAAACGTTCCAACATCCAAATCATAGGGGTGCCAGAAGGAGAAGAGGAAGAGAAAGAAGTTGAAAATTTATTTGAAAACATAATGAAGAACTTCCCCAATCTGGCAAAGGAAATAGACTTCCAGGAAGTCCAGGAAGCTCAGAGAGTCCCAAAGAAGTTGGACCCAAGGAGGAACACGCCAAGGCACACCATCATCACATTACCCGAGATTAAAGAGGAGAGATTCTTCAAAGCAGCAAGAGAAAAGGAGACAGTAACCTACAAAGGAGTTCCTAAAAGACTATCAGCCGATTTCTCAAAAGAAACCTTGCAGGCGAGAAGGGGCTAGAAAGTATTTTGAAGTCATGAAAGACAAGGACCTACATCCAAGATTACTCTATCCAGCAAAGCTTTCACTTAGAATAGAAGGCACATAAAGTGCTTCCCAGATAAGGTCAAGTTAAAGGAGTTCATCATCACCAAGCCCTTATTATATGAAAGTATAAGTTAAGGGGACTTATCTAAGGAAAAGAAGATAAAAAATATGAACAGTAAAATGACAACAAACTCACAACTATCAACAACCGAACCTAAAAAACAAAAACAAACTAAGCAAACAAATAGAAGAGGAACAGAATCACAGAAATGGAGATCACATGGAGGGTTATCAGTGGGGAGGAGGAGAATAGGGGTAAAGGTACAGGGAATAAGTAGCATAAACGGTAGATAGAAAACAGACAGGGGGAGGTTAAGAATAATACAGGAAATAAAGAAGCCAAAGAACTTACACGTACGACCCATGGACATGAACTAAGGGGGGTGGGAATGCAGGTGGGAGGGGCGCGTGAAGGGCAGAGGGGAATAAAGTGGGGAAAAAATGGGACAACTGTAATAGCATAATCAATAAAATATATTTTTGAAAAAGCACTAAAAGCAAAAAACAAATAATAAATTTTGATTGATACATTAAAAAAATAAAATTAGTGAACAAATTTTGTTCCCGAAAGGCAAGAATTCCATTAAATGAATGGTTCTCATGGTCTGTGAAGATGGTACTTGAAAGTCTTCCAGGTGGACAGTAGATTGTTTTTGTAGAGATATTAATGTTTTCAATGTGAGTAATTATTCTATTTAATAAAAAATCAGTTTACTGGCATCCCACAAAAAGCAATCCTCTGCTTATTAATTCTGATAAGAATTTTACATTGTTTATCAAGAAAATGTAGCCCTGGCTAGGTAGCTCAGTTGGTTAGAGTGTCATCCTGATACATCACAGTTGCAGGTTTGATCCCCAGTCAGGGCACATACAAGAAGCAACCAACGAAGGAGACGGAGGTGATGTAGCTTCTAGCTGCCTCGTCCAGGTCAGGGCTACCACCATCATGCCAGAAATAGTGGAGCTGCCTACTCTGGAGGATCTGAAAGTGCAGGAGGTGAAGTCAGTTCTGCTGTGCTTAAAGCTGGGCATTACTATGGAGCTCCGTGTGATAAACCAAACAAGGAGTTCATGCTGTGCCACTGTGAAGAAAAAGATCTGCAGCGTTATTTAGAAGAAGGCAAGCTTGTCAACAAGTGTGCTCTTGACTTCTTCAGGCAAAGATAGCATCATTGTGCAGAACCTTTTACAGAATACTGGACCTGCATCGATTATTTCTGCCTGTAGCTATTACTTTGCTGTCACAAACAGTAGGCAAAGTTTGATGAGAGTGTGCTGACAAGCTGGGCTGGGTGCAACCTGACCTAGGAAAGCTATCCAAGGTCACCAAAGTGAAAATAGAGTGACTTTTATGGGAGAATCCCTACCACTCAAGACCAAGACCAGAGCCCTCCCCAGAGGTAAAAGGAGATCTGAAGCCTGCCAAACATGGCAGCCACCTTTATTTCTGGACCATGTAAAGATGGGTCCACAGCCCACACTTAGTCACATGCCCAGATGACGATGGATGAAAACTCACATGTGGTTTGCATGGGCCGATAGAGTTCTTTTGGGATCACAAACATTAATGGATAATTTATGTGACTTGGTAGTTATTCTATACCATTTCCTGGCCATTATAAAATTTAAAGAAGAAAAAAAAAGAAGCAACCAATGAACACATAAATAAGTAAAACAACAAATTGATGTTTCTCTCTCTCCAAAAAAAATTTTTTTTTCTAAAAGAATGTGTAGAATAAGTGACCCAAAGACCCCATGGAAGTAGTTCAAAAGAGAAAAGATGGCAATCACTGCAAAAAAAAAACTTCAATGTGGAGTTCATTCTATTTGTAACATTTTACTTCCTTGAACAAAGATATAAAGCTAATATGGTAAAAAACTGTATTTGTTCATCTGAGATAGAAGCAAGGGTGTAATGTTATTCTTTACACTTTTCTATGTTTGATACCTTTTCATATAAGTAAAAAAAATTGTGTGGCACTTTGAAGCACATGCAGTACATCAACATATAAGCACATACCATTTGATCGATGCATCATGTCCGATTTGTACTTACCAGTGCATCATCTTGCAATGAAGCAAAAAAGAAGCCATAGAGCAAGTTAATTTTCTCCTTGCGATCAATGAAGTCAAACATTGCAACCAGCCAACGATAAAAAAGTACCTATTGAGAGACAAAATGTTTATCTTTAGAGAAATATAACTGGCATCATAGAACTTAATTCCCCACTCAGGGCTGTTTTAGAAGTCTCTAACAGGGATGTCAACCTAAGGCCTTCAGACTGCATGCAGCCCAGGATGGCTGTGAATACAGCCCAACACAAAATCATAAAATTACTTAAAACACTAGGAGATTTTTTTGTGGCTATGTGTTGCAATGTATTTAATGTGTGGCCCAAGACAACTCTTCCTCTTCCATTGTGTCACAGAGATGCCAAAGGGATGAACACACGTGCCCAGCACAAAGAAGGATAATAGATTTTATCTCAGTAATAATTTCTGTTTGAACAGAGTCCTTGTATCAAGCTTCATTGTTCCAAATCCTTAGGCTTTGCACAAAAGGTCAGTGCCATTACTCTCTAAGTGGCTCTTTCTTGCCAGTCCTTAAGTGATTCTCAAGAACTTATCATCAAAGTGTTTAAAAAGATTATCTTGGACAACTTCCACTCAAGATGACAGCACAGGTAAACATGGCTTGCCTCCTCATACAATGACATCAAAATTACAACTAAACTATAGAAAAACCATCACTCAGAACCATCAGAACTAGAGTTAAATGGAAGTCCAACAACTATGGAATTAAAGAAACCACATCCATCCAAACTGGTAGGAGGAGTGCAGATGCAGAATGGGCTCATCCCACATCCACATGTGGTGGACAAAATTTGAAAGGGATATCTCGGGAGTACGGAGTCCCAGACCCACATCAGGTTCCCCCAACAGTCCAGGGTTACAGTGCCAAGAAGATAAGCCCCCACAACTTCTGGCTGCAAAAACCAGCGGAGATTGAGTTGGTAGAAGAAACTTCTGGAACCCCAAGCAGTCCCCCTTAAAGAACCCACACACAGACTCACCTACTTAGGCTTATTCCCTCTGAGCTCCAGCACCAGGTTAGCAGCTTAAAAGGCACCAGTGGCATACAGGGAGGAACCAAAGTGTCTGGCATCAAGGCAAGAGCTGGGGTCAGCTTCCCCCTGACAGAAAGGCAGGCAGAGGCCCCTGTCCCTTTTCTGAACCCTCCCCGTAAAGAGCCACAGAGCCAGTAGGCAGGTGTCATATCTGAAATTCCATCAACCTGGCTAACAATGTATGCCCCACCCTGGAGATCCCCTGGGACTCCATCCACCCAAATTACAGGCCTACACAAGCTGTTCACAGTACTTTCCCATATGAATGGCTGGTCTTGGTTCATGCTTCACAACTTCCTAAACCCTCTCAAACTAGCAAAAGCCAGTCTTAGTGGGCTTCCAGCCCCTATACATCTTGCTAAGGCCTGGTACCAGTAGCAGTCAGCCTAGATTCATAGCTTGGCTTCACCTGGGAACCTGCAATCCCAGCACAAGTAGCAGCCATTTCAGATTGCTGTATAACTCATGCAGCATAGCACCAGTGCTGACCTTGGCCTGCAACACCTGGGAAACCCCAGGGCCAGCACACCCTGTGGACAGCTACAGACCATGTTGCAGAACCACCACCCTGTCCCTGCACAGCTGATCCTCCTGAAAGTGAGATGGTTGGTGGTCAGTGGTCACAGCCAGTCCTTGCAGCTGACAGGCCTGGGTAAATCCCTCCCATTGACCTGCCAACAGCAATCAAGGCCCAACCACAAAAGGAGAGAGTATTCAGCCCACACAAAGGGCCCATCTGGAGCACACAGCTTGGGTGATTGGGGAAGCTGTGCCACGGGACACTACAGGACACCTACTACTGGCCATACTACCAAGAAAGGGACTCATAGAAGCTCTACCCAATTCATAGAAACAAATACAGGGAAGCTGCCAAAATGAGGAGACAAATAAACATGTCCCAAATGAAAGAACAGGTCAAAACTCCTGCCCAGGCCAGTGCACCTCAGTGAATTGAGCGCTAGCCTCTGAATCAAAACATAGCTTGCTCAAATACCAGTCAGGATCCATGCCTGAATTGTGGGCCAGGTCCCTAGTTGGGTATTTGTGATATGCAACCGAATGATGTTTCTCTCGCACATCGATGTATCTCTCCCTATTTTTCTCCCTTCCTTCCCCTCTCTGTAAAAATAAATACATAAAAATCTTAAAAAATACTGCATAAAAATTAAACAAAATAGAGATAAGCAATCTAAGGATGCAGAGTTCAAAACACTGGTTATAAGAATGCTGAAGAAACTTAGTGAGGACATCAACAGCATAAAATAGATCCAGTCAGAAATGAAGGATACACTAATTGAAATAAAGAACAGTTTACAGGGAAACAACAGCGGAGTGGATGAAGCCAAGAATCAAATCAGTGATTCGGAACACAAGGAAGCAAAAAACAACCAATCAGAACAACAAGATTAAAGAATCCAAAAAAATGAGGATAGTGTAAGAAGCCTCTGGGAACACTTCCGGCACTCCAATATTTGCATGAATGGGGTGCCAGAAGTAGAAGAGAAAGAGCACAAAATTGGAAAACTATTTGAAAAAACAATATAAGAAAACTTCGTTAATTTGGTGATGGAAATAGACATGCAAGACCAGGAAGCATAGAGAGTACCATATACGATGGATGGGAAGAGGTCCGTTCCAAGACACGTCATAATTAAAATGCCAAAGGTTAAAGATAAAGAGAGAATCTTAAAAGCAGCAAGAGGAAAGCAGTCAGTTATCTACAGAGGAGTTCCTATAAGGCTGTCAGCTGATTTCTCAAAAGAAACCTTACAAGCTAGAAGGGTTTGGCAAGAAATATTCAAAATCATGAAAAGCTGGGACCTACAGCCAAGACTGCTCTATGCAGCAAAGCTATCATTTAGAATCGAACGGCAGATAAAGAGCTTCTCAGGCAAGACAACACTAAAGGAGTTCATCATCATCAAACCATTGCATAACACGTAAAAGGAACTTATTTAAGAAAATGAAGAAGATCTAAACTATGAACAATAAAATGGGAATAAATACCTACCATATTTTTTGGACTATAAGATACACTTTTTTTAACCACATTTTTTGCTTCAAAAATGTTCCCCCTATTTTCCTCCTTTAAAACGTTGGTGCATCTGGGGTCTGTACCATAAGACACACTTAGGTTTTAGAGGAGGAAAATAGGAAAAAAAAAATTGAAGCAAAAAATGTGGTAAAAATGCATGTCTTATAGTTCAAAAAGTACAGTATCTATCAACAACTGAATCTAAAAAACAAACTCAGCAAACAAGATTAACAGAATCATGGATACAGGGAGCGTTTTGATGGTTGCCAAATGGGAGGAGGGTGTAGGGGAATGAGTGAGGAGGTGAGGGGATTAAGAAGTACAAACAGGCAGTTACAGAATGGCCACGGGGATGTAAAGTACAGTATAGGAAATGGAGTAGCTAAAGAACTTATACTCAAGACCCATGGACATGAACAAAGGCATGGGGGTTGCCTGAGGGAGTGGGGGGTTGCTGGGCGGAGGGCGGCAAAGGGGGAGAACCTGGCACAACTATAATAGAATAATGAATAAAATAGAATTTAAAAAAGAAAAAAATAAAATAAAAATAAAGATTACCTTGGTGCTACCACAACACTTGCCAGCACAAAGCCAGGAGACCGCCTTAACCACAGAATCTTCTGATATTAGAGTTGCTGGAATCATGCATCTCAATATCTGCGAGTTTACAGCACTCCCTGGGAAGCAGACAAACTCTAAATTAAAATGCATTTTGGTATCTTGATTGTTCCCTTACTATCATTCACTCTTGGTCCTAAAAAAAATTCTCATTTTACAATGAAGGCAAAAAAAGGTGAGTAATATTTGACATCTCTTATCATTAACACATTTTGAAATAAAAATATACCTTAAACTTCTAATGTAAACTATAAAGCAAATTCTTTGGTTCTAATATTTCTATTTAAAAGGTGAGGATAAGTTCGGGGTTGCTTTTTGGGTTGAATATATGTTTGGGAATTAGAGAGTGGAGATGGTTTCACAACCCTGTGAATGTTTAAAAAAAAAAAAAACCCTGATGCATGCTTCAAAAGTGTGAATTTTATGGTATGTGAATTATACCTCAAAAAATGTACTTACTCACAGGAAAATTTCAAGGATTATTCTTTTGCTATTATATTTTGTAAGGGCAGAATAGAGTCTGATTTATTTAAACTACTGACAGACATCTTACATGGGCTGCTACATTTAAGAATAAATAAATATATTTGGACTCTCCATCCCTCCCCAAAAAGTGAAGAGAGAGGATAGTAGAATGGAACAGCTATACTTGGAATTAGATGGCAGTAATATTCTATATTGGTCCAATTATTCCATCATACTCTCTGGTTTCTACGATATCCTTCCATCTGGTAGGAGAAGTGATGTTGCAAATAGCTTTGTATACATGCTGTATCAACTTCTGCTTATTAAGATTTCAAGAATTAAATAGGCATCTCATTAATTCCTTTTTTGTATTTAAACATTCTTTTATTTGCATTCTATTGTGGTGATCACAACCACTCACTGAAAAAACACTGTTCTCCACTTAGGCAAGTAGAATTCACATAAGCATCTTGGATGCATGTGTCTTTAATCACAGTTTTACATGCCTAAAAGTGTGGCAATCACCTCCATTCACTATAATAACACTGTTCTCAACTTGCCCCACAAGTAGCATTTTTAGGTACATCTAACACATCTTTAAACACTATTTCATATGCATTACAGCAGAGTGATCACATCCATTCACTGAAATAATGCTGTTCTTAACTTCACCTGTAAGTAGCATTTTCAGAAACATCCTATACGTGTTTATTTTACATTATTACAGAACAGCATTATTTCAGTGAATGGATGTGATCACTCTGCTGTAATGCATGTATATCTTTATTTAAAGTGTACAGGGACACATGACTTTACATTTTAAATGAAAGTTGTATATATTTAAGATGTACAACATGATGATATGATATACATATACAGAGTAAAATGACTACCACAATCAAGTTAATTAACATTATCTCCTCACATAGCTACCATTTTTTTGCATGTGGTAAAAGCACCTCAAATCTACTCTTAGAGGATTTCCAGTATTCACCACAGTATTATTAACTATAGTCATCATACAGATCTCTAGATTTATTCATCCTGCATAATTTACAATAATATATCTCATCAATTTTTACCTCATCATTCTATAGAGAAGGAAGCAGGCAGTGAAAGCAGGTAATGAATCACAGGAATATAACCCCTGCTTTCCACTCCTATGGTTCTTGCTTTTATTTCTCTTTTCTCCCACACTTTCACCCTCTAACCCTTCTGAAGTTTAAAATAGTCTGACCTCTAACACTACATGTGGACCAAATTCAAAGGGGGAATTCAATATACTGTATTCTTATTTCCCAATGACTGTTTAATTAATTTCTAAAGAGTCTAGTCTCTTTGTACCTAATTACAACATTTGTAGCACACCTGCCCCTAAATATGCATTACAACTTAGCAAAAGAGCTACAGGTAAAGATCTAGCAGTGATAAGGGATATCATAGAAATAACTAAAGGGGCAAAAAACAGTTAAGGTGGTCACATTTCACATCATCACATTCCACCTTAACAGAAAAATTAAAAGCTATACGAAAAGGCCAGAGATTGCTTTTTTTTTAAATGTATTTATTTATTTTTAGAGAGGGAAGGGAGGGAGAAAGAGAAAGAGAAACATCAATGTGTGGTTGCTGGGGGACATGGCCTGCAACCTAGGCATGTGCCCTGACTGGGAATTGAACCTGCGATGCCTGGTTCGCAGCCCGCGCTCAATCCACTGAGCTACACCTGCCAGGGCCAGAGATTGCTTTTTAAATCATAAATTCAAGTTTCTAAATCTGAGGCATGCATTTTGAGAGAGGCATATATTTGCCTCAAGACCTGACAAACATCCCAAAAATGTTCTAACCATTAATTTCTGAGATATCAACAAAGAGAAATTCCAAAATAGAAAACATCTGTACATTCCATACATGTTTTAAGGGGAGAAGGGAGAAAGAGAACTGTTCTTGACAGACACTGATCAGTTAAACACAGATTCCTGGGAAAATATTAGAACCAAACAATCAAAAACCACTTAAAAGAAGAGCATTGCCCTTCCAACGGGTGTAGCTCAGTGGGTTGGGCGTCATCCTGCAAACTGTAAGGTCACCAGTTTGATTCCCAGTCAGAGCACATTCCTGGGTTGCCTGCCAGGTC
Source organism: Tonatia bakeri (assembly GCA_004024845.1). Classification (NCBI taxonomy): domain Eukaryota; kingdom Metazoa; phylum Chordata; class Mammalia; order Chiroptera; family Phyllostomidae; genus Tonatia; species Tonatia bakeri. The sequence goes on from PVIA01000887.1 coordinate 163,607, forward strand.
CGCAGTTGTGGGCACACAAGGCAACCAATCAATGTTTCCCTCGTGCATGGATGTTTCTCCCTCTCTCTTTCTCCCTTCCTTCCCCTCTTTCTAAAAATAAATATATAAAATCTTAAAAAAAGAAGAGCCAATTTTATTAGGTCAAATTTAACTTTCTGGAAAAGACAGAGAATTCATCAGGTAAAAGCACAGAAATAAAATACCTGGGACTCATATATTGAATTCAGCTGGTAATGTGTTGTTGCTTTAAACACACATGCACACACACCTGTGAACATGATGCTAGGGTATACACAAAGAAAGGCAACATGCAAGGGTCAGCTTTGATAGTCTTAATTTTCAAAAAAAAAAAAAAAAAAAAGGGCAGAAAACCCGGTAGCAGTGTGGCACAGTACAAACCCTAGAAGGGTAGTTAGAAGATCTGAATTCTCCAGTTCTAGTTCAGATGTTTAACCAAGTCTTTTAACCACTCTGGGCCTCAGTTTCCTCATTTTTAAAATGAAGATGTACAGGGTCTAAAATACCTTCTAAGTCGCAATGTGGATAAAAGTAGCTTAACATATTTTTCTCAAGTAAAAACAATACTGGCCAGATGTTATTTCTTCCTAAGAACTCCACCCCCATGCCTATTACAAATTAATTTAGAATAGGAAAGGAAACATTTGTACAAAAAATAAAACCCATCTTGACTGTTATGGTCACAGATGCTGGAACAGAGCATCAGTAGGGACCTGTCATAGATAAGGGAACCTAAAAGCAATGAAGTAGAGCAAGTGATCTCTTAAGGTGCCTTCCAGCAACATTACTTAAATTATATCTATGCTTCTTAAGAGAAATACTGAAAATGGCTTCCATGCATCTGGTGACAGGAGTGTATACATTTTACTTGTAAAGTTATGTGACAACTAGCCATTTTCATCATACACACAGAAACTTTTGGCACATAGGTAGTTTGAATATAAGAAAGTTCCATTTTGATTTTATAAATAGAATAGTAAAAAAGACCTGCAACTGATTCTAATGAGCCATCTAATTCAAAGTCTGGGAGCAAAACTAATAACAAAGTATGACAAATGTATCCCCTTGACATACCAAATTTGCCACTGAGTGCCACATTTAATAGAATGTCAATCCCTTCTGGAGCTAACCCATTCTTCCAAGCCACATTTTCCACAGTTTTCAAGTGTTTTTCCAAGGTTTTATCTTTATTCCGTGATGTGTTAAAGGGACCTGGAAAAAGAACCATATTAAATAGTGAGAGGATTAAAATTCTTTCAGTCTCCAGCCTCAATAATTACAACTTGGAATACTTTAAAGGGATACCTTTATGTATAAAAGGCCTTCCTAAAAGCCCTTCAAAGCCTTAAAACTCTAGAATATTTCACAGCAATAGCACCTTCAGTGAGGAAAAGTGAATCATGCCTTAGCATCTGTGCTCTAAACTAATTAAAAGCACTGAATTTAGACTATAAGCTGTGTCAATACCAGGGCGGTGGTTCCCAAATTTTGAAATCACCTAAGGAGTCTTCAAAAAATCCTAGTGCCCAGGTTGCATCTTGTACCAAAAAGTCATATCGTCTAAGAGTAGATGCCAAGCATTAGTGTGTTGAAAGATTCCTGGGTAATTCCAATGTGCAGCAGTTTGGAAACCGCTCTGCCAGGAACATGCTTTGCTACTGTATACCTAGTACCAAGCATACTGATATTCAGTAAGTAGGTGCTCACTAAATGTCTCTTAAACAGACAAAAGTACGAAGGAGAAAAAATATGCTCTCCTTTAAAGTTCCTTAACTAAACAGTCTAAAATATTTTGACAAAAACAGGACTTTCATAAGGAAAATAATCCATCTTACCTTTGTCAAAGTATCTCAATGCTATTTGCAGAGCATCTTCTGCTAGCTCATCAGCATCAGCATGTTCAGAATCTTCCACTGAACTGTTTTGTCCATGTTTCGAGATGCTCTTTGAGTTGCTTAGGTTCTCTTTCAATTTCCAGGCCAAGAGATTAGTCTGATAACTATTACTAGGTCGTGAAGTTCTCTTTGGTGTCTGAAAGTTCTTAACTCTCTTTTGAGGTGACATTATTGTGCATGTTCTATACAGAAACAAGTGTCATTACCATTAATCAACCAAGCTGTCCCTTTTTACCCCACAAAGACAGGAACAGTATCTTCCTATATTCCCCAAATTTAGTACACAGTACCTAACATACAACAAGTACACAACAAATAACCCGACAAAAGTCTGGGCAACAAAACCTATAGGTTAGCTTTCTCAGAAAGCCCTTGACCTAAATAGGAATAGAGAGAAACTCTCCAAGGTAACATTCACCAGATAAACTGGCCTTCCTAAACGGGGAAAAAACAGTAAGAGTACAGGTAACATAGCAAGTTCTCTTAAAATGGGTATACGACATAAGAGAGTCCAAAACTAAACCATCTCATGAACTCAATCTTACTTTCTCCAATCACTTCATTTTTCTCCACCCTTCCTTGACTTTGTTTTCATCTTTTATGCTCCCTATTTTGTCAGTGCTTAGTTATAAATGTAGTTCAAAAATCAAACTGGTAGGCAAAATAAAGATTCTTAGAACAGAAAAATTCCCCATTAATTAATTCACTCATTCAATAATTAATGAACATCTATATGCCAAGCACAGTTGTAGTTACTGGGATAAAATAATGAAATAGTCAAGGTCTCTGCTCTCATAAGACTTACAGGGGTGGGGAGGAGTATGACAGTCAATACTAAATAAGTAACTTATTTTACCCTGTATATGTGCACCCACATTTTTGGCCCAAACTTTCAGAAAAAAATATTTTGTTTTAATTTTAATTCAATTATTTATTTATATTTAGATACTTGTTTTTGTATAATAAAGGAATTTTAGCATTTATCTTTGAACATATCATGGTACAAGATATTTTAGGTAACAAATACTTACAAAATACAAGAACAGATAACAAGGTATTTCAGGTACTACCCATGTGTAATGCTCATCCTTTTTTTTCTCCCACAAAAATTTGGGCAAAAAAATGCACATCATATATGGCGCAATGTGCTATACAGCTAATAGGGAATGCAATACAGTGATGTGATAGAAACAAGGTAGGGGTGAGAAGCTACTTTGGAATAAATGTGCAGAAAAAGCCTCCCTGATTGACCTTTAAACTGACATTTGCATGCCAAGGAACCAGCTACATGAAGATGTGCTGCAAGAGTATTTCATGGAGAGGGAAGAGTAAGATTTGCCAAGACCTTAAAGCAAGAGCTTTGCGTGTTAGAAAAACAGCAGCAACACCAGTGGGGGTAAGGAGAGGTGGTGACATGAAAGAGGCAGAGAGTAGTGGGAGATAAAGTCAGAAAGGCAGCGAGAGTAAGGAGTTTGGATTTTAAGTGCCAGGGCAACTACTGGGGAAAGGAGAAGTGTTAGGCAAGAGGAGTGATACCATCTGGCTTACGTTTTAAGACTATTTTAGCTACGGTGTGAAGAATAGAATGCTAGGGGTCAAGGAATGGAAACAGAACATTGAAAGGGCCTTGCAGAAATCCAGAAGAGATATAACTCTAATCTGAACTAGGCCTAAAGTACAGCGGTGGAAGAGGTAGAAAATGATTGTATTTGGGATATATTTTGGAGGTAGACTGGGCAAGGCCATGATAAAATACTGGATGTAGGTGGGGAAAAGGGAAGAGAAGAACCCAGAAGTCTTCTAAATTTTTGGCTTCAAATGAGAAAAACTAAGGGAATGGTTGGAATAATACTCAATCCCACCTCCCTAGAACAGATGAGACCAGAGCAGGAGAGCAATAAGCGTATCAAACCCAGTGGGCGGTTCCAGGTTCTGAGCAGTTTCCCAGGTTCCTAACCGAAGAGCAGGCGAACAGCTTCCGACCCCACTGGGTTGACCGGTCCCATAGCTTCCCAAGACTCTGCCTGGCTCGTCCTGGTTTGGGGAGAAAACTCGACCCTAGCCACACTTTGCAGGCTAGTACTGCTCGGAAGTCAGTGAGATCCCCTTCGATCTCAGAGTCCCCCTTTCGCGTGTTATTTAAAAGTACCTTACCCAAAGCATACCTTTATCCCTGCAATTCCGGAGTCCAAAGATCCCTCCAGGATTCAAATAAACGAGCCCCGCCCTGGGCAAGCTCTACCGCGCGGAGACGCGGGAGGCGGCCTGGAAGAGCTGCGCGCTCTGCTGAAATCTGATTGGTTAGGTTACAGTTTAACGTCGCGAGGCGGCGCGAGCAGACGCTGACGCAGACCCAATTCCGCTTTGTCGTTTGCCCGCCCCCGGGACGTGCGCCGAGAAGACCTTTGCTGCGGCAGCCAGCTGATTGGCTGGCGTTCCCGCTGTCCTAAAAAAATGTTTGCATTCGTCGTTTTGCTTAAAACAGAACAATCGGCGTGTAGGTTCTTGAATTTAACATGATTGGCCAGTGATCATTTTGCCCAGATTGACTCCAAAAGTCAATACTTGGTAGGAAAATATGAAACTGCAAACTTTGCAGTAAAGACTGCTCCCCCCACCAATGCTGGGCAAGAGACTTAGGTTAGAGTCTGTGACCTCTAAAGCTGTCCCATTCCCGGTGTGAAACTAGGAGGTAGGAGGGAAAAACGGCTGTATCTGCCCTCCTTTTACCAAGTATGGCTACCCTTAGCAGGGTTTGCTAAGAACATGTGTCTTAAACGAGATGTGGTACCTTGCAAATAACCAGCTAGTCGACATGTATGTAAATATTCCTAACTTTGAGGGGTGATGGACCTAAAAGAAATTGGCGAAAACTGTAATAAGAGCTTAGTGTGAGACCTAAGCTTAGTCCCTAGTTTAATCTCCTACTAGAGTAGGACTCAGAGAGGACAGATATAAACAGCTTTCGCGAATTGTTTGAGGCCAAAACATACCCATATACTGTAGGCAAAACTATAGGAAGAATCTTAGGGCAAGGTGAGGAATCAAAGATTAAGTTGGTGTATTTGGGAGACTACAGCGGAAATGACTACCACATTTTATATTTGTATGGCTTTTCAGCGCACTTTCATGAACTCATTTAATCTTGCATAAAAATTGAGTGTTCAATACTTTCATGGTAGTTGATCTTCCTTTTTCTACTAACTGAACATTTTCTCAAGTCATGTATACTTTTAAGCATTTCATAGACTCAGTTGTAAATTGGAAGGGCTTTTAATCCTTCAATCCTCTTCTTTTTTGTAAATGATGAAACTGGGACCTTGAGTGGCGAAATAACTTGCCTAATGTGACAAGACTATGGCACTGGGACTTGTGCCACTTTGTGAACACATATAGTGAGAGACACTGGTTCACCTTTATTTAATATACCTGAAACTTTCTCTGAACTAATTCTTCTACCTTCACTTGGCATCACCTAATGAAGTAGAATTCCCCAAAACTGGATATTGTATTGGGGTACTAATTCAATAGCTTTCTATCGATATTTTATGTGCTGACATCACAGAGGTGTGAAGAAACTTAAATGAGATTGGAAAGTTGGTAGCCTCATTAGTATGTTAAGTGATTATACTCTTTCTTCTCCCTCATGCATACAGAGAGAGGGGGAGAGAGAAAGAGACTGAATCCCTTGATATGACTCTTGCTTTCCAGACTTCCATTATTTGTCCCAACAGTTTCCTCCAAATTTCAATTTTTTTTTTATTTTAAAAGAATAAGAGAAATAAGACACAGGGGTATCAATCAATGAGAACAATGACAGTGAAGAAATACAATAATTTTACTACACACACACACACACACACACACACACACACACAAACACCTCCATCCTTTTCCCCATCCCTGGCACAATAATATTAAATCCATCAAAGCATATCTAACAAGGAGAAAGACCAGTAAGTAATGAAGAAAGCAAATTTTCATATTGCTGGATCCAACTAACCTATATCAAATGTCTTTCCTCCAGCTAAACTCCACCCACTGGAATGATAAAGAAGTGTAGAGGAAACAACTTTGGGAGTAACTTATATCTATGCTTACACTACAAACTCGAGTGAAGATTCAATAGGAGTAGTAAATCTATTTGTCAGGGAAACACTGGGTACAGCTCTTCAGTCAAATTTCAGATGATTTAAGAGAACAGTTTGAGATTCAGACTTCTATCAGGAATAATCACTGCTCCCTCAACCATAACACTGGAGAAGCTGCCAAATCCTGGTTAGTTGCTGAGAATGGTGGAAATGAGGCAGCTTTTGGCTTAAGAAAAAGAAACAAGTTTATTGCTTCAGTTTCAAACTGTGGGTAAAGGAGTTTTGTAGGTTGGGCTTGGACAAAAGCTAGGTGAAATTTCCAATTTCATCACTTAAAGAATTATATTATCTACTGACTGCATACATTCCTTATTTTAATTCAACTCAATATGGAGTATTTAAAATTTAAACAACTGTTGAAAGTAGAGGCTAATTAATTTTACACACAACTCACTGCCTCAGATTGAAGGAAATTTTTCTTAAAGTGGTAGGTTCAAGTTTTCACCTTAATCTATTGTGGGATTCCCCCATCCCATGGGAATTCATAATTTGTTTTATATCAGAAGTAGGATTCTCTTTACAGGAGGTTTATTTTATTGTCTTCACTAGACTTAGTCTATAAAGGGGAGGATACCTGTGCAGGATTAGTTCAAGGTCAGGGCCTTCTCCTCCACGCGTGTATGCACACACACAGTAAATACATTTTCCCATACATACTATCTCATAGTCACATGCTCCCTGGAGTCCACCTCACAAAAGCACTTCAATAGTTAGCCATACACATGTACATGCAGCAAGATGTGAGAATTTCCCAAGAATGATTAAAGGTGGTATATATATGTCTATGTGGGGAGGTCATTTTAGGTTATAGATGTACACAAGCCAACAGGCCCATTAACTTGTAGATTATATTTTTCCCTTTCTCCTAACATAAATAAATCAAATGAAAAACACACGCTGACATCTTCCTGGGTGTCATGGAGACAACTGCCTGGAAGGTTCACTTTTTCACTTCCAATTTCCTACGACAACTTCATTTTTCCCTGAGGGGCCTTCTCATATAAGGAGGGCTGCTCCTCAGCTTTCCCTGCATTTCCCATGCTTCCAAGGGGTGAGGGCTTCTTCTCAGAAGAGCGGTCTTCAGGCTTTCGGGCAATCAGCAGGCGGCAGGTGAGCAGGATTCCAAACACCAGGGCATGGGCATAACGTTTGAGAGGATCACCGACTAGCTGGTGGAAGAAGAGCACAACCAACACCAGCAAGAGCAGGAAGAAGTTGGCCACATCTTTGGGACGTCCAGGCACAAGGGTCATGACAATGCCACAGGCCACCTCAAGAGCACCAATGCTTTTACGGAGGAGAATGGAATTGATCCCCATTTTCTTCAGCAGAGGAAGGGCTCGGACATAGGTCTTGTAAGCACGTTTCTGGAGTAGAATACCATAAGGAAATCACTGCATTAACTATGATTTTAACATTAGAATGAAGAAAACACCATTCCCTTTCCACACCAGCCAAGGGTGTCCCATTTTTACTGTTCCCCTAAATAAAAGCCTTGTAATTAAGGTAAAGAAAAAAAGCAAGCAATCTGCTGAGATCCCTGTGATTTAAACCATAGTAACAGCATGGAAGCTAAGAGCATTTGACTTTATAGTTTAAATTTTTTTCTGATTATAAATCACAAACTACATTAAGAAATTAAAAGAAATTCACCAGGCCCATAAAATGGGTACAGATGAGCCATGTCCATATTTTCTAGTGCCTACCTTGCCCAAACCCAGATTCATATGAATATCAGCAAAAATGAAACAAGGCAAGACACAGTATGGTAAAACCTCACTAATTTGGGCTTCCCTAATTTGGAATCTGTGATAATTCAGAAACTTCAGTTGAGCTGGAGTTTATATTTGTGGAATTTGTAAAATAAGAAAAAAAAAGAGTGTCTCCTAAGCAAGTAGAAAATTAAAAATGTATGTAAATGTTAGCCCCTCGTGTATTTTTAAAATATAGTAAGACAGAAATCATTCTCATGGTCATTGAGATAAATCCCCAGGACTTAACAAGCCACTACTTTGATTTGCCTGGTTCAAGTTCATTGATTTTAATCCAACAAATATTTATTGAAGACCTACTACAGATTATTTGATGGAGATATACAGATGAATAAGACTGGGTCAAGAAGCTCTTGGTCTAGTTGGGGAAACAGATACAGAAACAGCACTATAAAGCATCATTGTTAATGCTATATAATAGAAGTCTGTACAATGTATCATTGTAGCCCAAAGGGAGACATCATAGGACAGAGGAGGAAGTCACTGGATATATTACAAAGTAATAGAATTATATGGACCTTAGAGTGATAGATAATCATATTTTTCACTATTCAGAGTGGCCTGATCCTTATTTTGGAGTAAATTGATGAGATTTTATTAAGTGTCTTATTAGGTTGCCCCACTTCTTTGTTTTCATTAGGTATCCATTAGCCCATTCAATATTTATTGTCTCCTTATGCTAGGCACTGGACTAGGTACTCTGAATACAGGCATCAAGTATTCAAAGGCCCTGCCTTCCTGAAACTTAAGTTCATAAGGGGAAAAACAGATATGCAAATACATAAGTGCAATAAAGTATTATGAGGTCTGAATAAAATTATGTAAGTGGGTACAGTGGAGGCATACCAGAGGAAATGGTCAAGTCTTCCTAGATGGAGACTAAGAAAAGCTAGAGTAAAATCTTAAAATAAGAGTAGGTGTTAGCAAGACTGATAAGGGAAGGTTATTGCAGGCAGGAGAAGCTGGGTGAACTAAGACCTTTAAAAACAAATTAGATTGGTGTGTTGTGAATACTGCCCCAGTTCAGCACAGGTTGGGGGAGAGAGGGAGACATGAGACAGGGGAGATGGATATGAATCAGATCACATGTGTTGTGTTGTGGAGGTGGACTTTATCCTATAATCCAGGAGGAGCAACATAATTTGCTCTTAAGAAAGCTCCCTCTGGAAAAAATGTGGAGAATGGGAGCAAGGAAACCAGGTGAAAGACCTGGACTAGCATAATGACAGTAAGAATAGAGGGAAGGGAACAGAGTCAAGAATACTTTGGATGCAAATTTAACAGAATTTGATGCCTTATTGGATGTGAACATTGAGGGCAAGAGAAGTCAGGAAAGATTATCTGGTCTTTGGCTTGGGTACCTGAATAGAAGTTTGGGAATGCACATAGAGGAACTGGTTGGGGGTGGCAGAGGGCAGAAGGGAGTGAGGGATTCAATTTGGATTTTTCTGTATTGAAGACAACTAACTGGAGATATTTGATAGCCAGTAAGTAAGTGAGGTGTGGGATAAAAATATAGAATTGATAGTCATTTGGCATGCCAAGGTAGAATGTATACAGTGGAAAAAAATGTGTGACAGACATTTAAAAAATGAAGAGAGGAAGAGTGTCCACAAAGTAGAAGAAAGTGTAGTCAAAAAAAGTATAAGGAAAACTAGCAGAGACAGGGTCATGGGGACCAAGAGAGGTTTTAGGAAGAGATTAGTCAAATAAGTATCCAGAAGTTGAATTGTTACATCATATGGAAGTTCCATTTTTAATTTTTTAGCAACTTCCATACTGTTTTCCATAGTGACTGAACCTATTTACAATCCTACCAACAGTGTACAAGGGTTCCTTTTTTTCACATCCTCACCAACAAAATTAAAACACTAATTTGAAAAGATATATACACCCCTATGTTCATTTACAATAGCCAAGATATGGAAGCAACTTATATGTCCATTGATATATCAATGAATAAAGATGATTCTCATCCCCCACCCCTAAGCAATATAAAAGAATGAAGGCTTGCCATTTGAGACAACATGGATGGACCTAGAGGGTATTATACTAAGTGAAATAAGTCAGAGCAAGACAAATACCACATGATTTCACTTATATGTGGAACAGAAACAGACTTGTAAATATGGAGAACAAACTGATGGCTGCCAGAAGGGAGGTGGTGGGAGGATGGATGAAAAAGGTGAAGAGGAATAAGAGGTACAAAATTCCAGTTAAAAATAAGTAAGCCATGGGAATATAGTATATAGAACAGGGAATATAGTCAATAATGTTGTTAATAACTTTGTACAGTAAGACATGGTTACTAGACTTATTGTGCTGATCACATTGTAAGATATATAAATGTAGAATCACTGTTGTGCACCTGAAACCAATGTAATACTGTATACCAACTAAACTTTAATAATTAAAAAAAATAGAAAAAAAGAAGAGTCGGAAGTACCAGATGCAGGACAAATACTATGAGAATTGGGCAGGAAGTCAAATTGACCACTCAGGAGCATCTGGCACTTAGAATAGTTTCACACTCTCTAGTTTTGGAACAAATGTTAAGCCATTTCTCTCATTTCTGGACAAATGAATGTACCCTTATTTCATGGATTAATTAAAATGAGTGGCACAGCATAATCCTCTATGAGGACTGGTAAAAGACTGGTGGGTTAGCCCTGGCCACTGTGGCTCAGATGGTTGGAGCGTTATCCAGTAACCGAAAGGTTGTGGGTTTATTTCCTGGTCAGGGCACATACCTAGGTTGCGGTTCAATCGGTTTTGAGTCCCCAGTCTGGGCGTGTGCAATTCCCAGTTCAGGCGTGTGTGGGAGGCAACCAATTGATGCTTCTCTCTGGCATCAATGGTTTTCTTTGTCCCTTCCTCTCTCCCTCTCTCTCTAAAAGCAATGAAAAAATATTGTTTAGCCCTAGTCAGGTGGCTCAGTTGGTTGGAGAATCTTCCCGTACACCAGGGAAGGTTGCTGGTTCTATCCCTTGTCAGGGCTCATATCTAAGTTGTGGATTGGATCCCCCATCAGGGCGCATACAGGAGACAACTGATCAATGTTTCTCACATCGTTTCTCTCTCTCCACCTCTCTCCCTTCCTATCTCTCTAAAATAAATAAACATATCCTCCAGTGAAGATTAAAAAAAAAAAAGAAAGACTGATGGTTTAGTGAAACAAGTGTGGGTTTGGATTCAAACAGACCTGGGTTCAAATCCCATCTCTGCCACTTTCTAGTTGAGTGTCCATAGGCAAATTATGTGACCTCTCTGAGCTTCATTTTCTTTAGCAGGGCTGTGACTAAGGTGGAGTAAGTGAGGTCATTTGCCTTGAGTACAAATGTAAAACAATACCAAAAATACTCATTGATAAAGATATAATATCCATGACAAGCAAAATGTCAAATTTTTAAGTAAAGGAAGGATCCAACTCTGCACTTGCCCAACACTGCCTCACTCATCTCTTCCTACTTACATTCCTGTCAGATCCTGTCTTTATTTAAAATTTCACCTTACCCTGTTCCTGAGCATGTAAGGAAATACAAAATGTTACTCATTCTTCCTCTTTCCATTTTAGTTTAAATCAGGGATTTTCAGAGAGAAATTAGGAGAGAGGATGACCAGTAGGCACAGTAACACCCTGGACTGAACTGAGTCAGACTGACATGGAGCAGAGCAGAACTGAAGGTTAGGTCACTTGGTGGTGGAGAGAAGCCTTCCCATTTTCCACCAATGTTAATCTAGATGCCACTTGCCCACTCTCTCCCCCTCTGCATTCTGGTGACAGTAACAAGGGGACATTAGGGAAATAAATCTAGACTTAAGAGGCTTACTTAACACTTTTAAGTAAGGACCATTCTCACTAGTAACACAAAGCTTCCCAAGGAGCAATTCCTAAATCCTAGGTATAAGCTTCTGACATGATGAACACAGGTGGGAAGAAGAATTTCTTACCATCATCTTAGAACCAAGCCTTCCAGATGCTGGCTGAGTGACTTCTGGAAAGTGCTCCTTTTTTGGTTAGGGTTAACCACTCATCATTATTCAAGAATAGATTCTGTTCTATACTGTAGTGAAATCTATAGTCTGGGGCAAAATTCTGGGCCTTTAAATTGAGTTCCTATAAATTCAGTGAACTTTTTCTCTCTATTTGGTGTTACCCCATATTACTTTTTCAGTTGTTTACCTAACCTCTTAAACTGCAGCTATGGATATTCCTATGCAGCTAGCTGTTGCCTCTTTCTTTCCTCCTTTTCTCAAGAAGAAACTGCACGTGGATAAGTCATGCCATCAAATCTTTAGTTCAAAGCTAAGTAGGTACAGATAGCATCTATTCTCCAGGATTCCAGACTCCAGACAGGGAATGTTGAATTTGTTAGAGATAGAATGAAGCTTAGATGGAGTCTTGACATCATAGGAAGCCCTTTATTCTTGTTCCTGTGGGGTAGGATAGAGACATCAAAGCATTGCCATTTTCATCAATGTTTAGTCTGGGCCACCTCAGTTCTAACAATGGAAGGGCCACATGTTTTGAGTCTATAGTAACTAGATCTCCAAAGACTTTCATTGTTCTGATGATAAGAATAAAGAGAGTTAAATGAGTGACTCTCCCAAAAGGCTCTTGCAATTCACTTTCTTAGGTCTGTTGCCCTTCCGTTGCAATGATCCAGGCCCTGTAATTATAGTTTCCTTTTAGGGGAAGGAAGCAGGAAAGAGAATGTTTCAAATCCTTTAATCAAAGGCAATCATCCAGCAATATCCTTGACTGGGATTCTTAAGATAAGCTAAATTCCAATTTTCCTTTTGTCCCTAAATTTCTTGGAGGAAATTACTATGTATTTTATTACCTCAGTTTCCCCCTTTGTAAATTAAATAAGCATTTTGAAGATTTAGTCAAAGAATCATAGCATCATAGTTTCAACCAAGGTCCACAGGCACACATTGTATCATTAATAAACTACACAATTAGAAATCCATATATTTGCAAGCCACAGTAATTATTTTAATGATAATAGAGTTGAATCAAGCAAGTCCATTCTTGTGGTAGGAGGAGATATGATTCACACATGAATCAAGAGCATATGGAGTCTTTCTGTAGTCATACAATTTTTTTGTCATTTATTCTTTTTAATTTTTTAAAAAAAGATTTTATTTATTTATTTTTAAAGAGATGAGAAGGGAGGAAGAGAGAGAGGGATAGAAACATTGATGTGTGAAAGAGACATGGATCAGTCACCTCTCGCACACTCCCAACTGGGAACCTGGCCCATAACCCAGACACATGCTCTCACTGGGAGTCAAACCATGGACCTTTCAGTTTGCAGGCTGGTGCTCAGTCCCCTGACCCACACCAGCCAGGGCTTGTTGTTTATTCTTCACAACACCCCAGGGTCCATGATCTCATATTAATGACGTTAAACTTGAACAGCTCAGAATTTTCTAAATAATATTCATCTTTGATGACAATTAATAACAGCTCCAAACCAGATACTAGGATAAAATAGGAATGGGGGCAAGTGGTTTGGTCCATGTTAATTCACTTATGCCAATTAAGTAAAAGCAATAATAATTTGGCTGATATACTGCATCATCCCATTTATATAATGGTCAAAAGCAGGTAAAACTAACTTACACTGTTAGAAGTCAGGATACCAATTTGGGGAGGTAGTAACTGGAAGGGGCCATAAGAGGGATTTCTGAGGTACTGATTATGTTCTGTTTCTTATATGGGTACTGGTTACACAGGAGTGTTCTGAAAATTCCTTGCACTACATACTTAATGTGTACATTTCAGTATGTATGTTATACTTCAATAAAATTTACAGGAAAAAACTATATGAAAGCAGAAGAGGGTATTGACAAAAAAATTCATACATATCATTAAATACTCATCAAAGTCTATGTAATGTACAACACAAAAGAGTGAACCTAGCGTAGACTAGGGACTTTAGTTAATAATAATGTATCAATATTGGCTCATCAATTGTAACAAGTGTACCACACTAATGCAAGATATCAATAATAGGGGAAAATAGGGGAAGGGGGGTATATGGGAACTCTGTACTTTCTGCTCAATTTTTCTATAACCTATAACTGCTCTCCCCAAAATAAAGTTCATTAATTAAAAAATAATCTCAGCCATAAATCCTACAGAAATGCTGCAAAATTTACGGACTCAAGTATGATTTCCCTGAATCTCTGTTGGAGAACATGCCACATGTGAATCAGATATCCTTTGTTTTTGTTTTTAATCCTCACCCGAGGATATGTTTACTGATTTGAGGGAGGGGGTGTGGAGAGATAGAGAAACATTGATATGAGAAACATTAATCAGTTGGATCAGTTGCCTCCCATATGCACCCTGACAGAGAATGGAACCCACAACATCAGCATGTGCACTTACCAGGAATCAAACTTGCAATCTTTGTGCAGGATGACATTTCAACCAACTGAACCACACAGCTAGAGCAAGATCATGTCTTAAATGCAATAAAAAGCTATCATATGTTTAAGTGCCAAATATGTATATTATGGTAAACACTTTTAAAGCATTAATATACTATATTATATATAGTATATAATATATATAACCATTGTCATATAATGCTCACCTAAATAGGAAGCTGGAAATTTGGTCCTACTAACAAAGGTGGACCCCACCCTGATTGCATTTTAGGGCAAAAGAGTCTGACTTTTACTGTCAGTCTACGTCATTCTGAAACAAGTACAGTTCTTGGCCACTGAGGGGCTATAAGCTCCCTGGCATAAGCACCAATGTAGTTTAGCTTGGGATGGCTAGCTGTGTGAACTAAGCAAAGACAGTTTACATCTCAGGGTCACCTTCCTTTCTGAGGGAATAAATTTACTGTGCCACCTCAGAAAGCAGTATAAGCATCAGTGAATTACTATCATATTGCCTACTTGGAAAGCAGTTAATGACAGTGATTGGAAGCATAAAATATTACCTACGAACATTAAATAAACTGCCCACACATATCTGGAGTGTTTCCCCAGGGTTACACAAACAAGAGGGCACTTTAACTATAAATAAGCATATCAGTCAAATCAACAAACCCTCCCTATGAGGGGATGCAAAGAAGCAGAGACTTGCCCTGTCTTTCTGAAAGCCAAAAATCCCTTGACTTCATTGTGACAGGATTTTTGGTGTTTTCTTACCATTCCATATGTGGCCCCTTGTGCTTATAGGATGGAACGTCTGCTAGAAAGAGCTGAATGCTAAATGTACAGCAAGTGAACCATTCATATTTTCCTCAACACTGCATAGGAAACTGCTTAGCAGCAGTTGTAAGAGCTCTCTCCCAATTTCAAGTGAATTAATGAAGGCATTTAGTTGAGGGAGTGGTTGGTCTTGTTGAATTCACATGGAATTTAGAATATTCTAATGACAACTTGCTAAATCTGGAGGAGGTGTGGCACAACACACACAAAATGGGCTATTCAAGAGAGGTGACTGGAAATTCTTCATGGGATTCAATATGTGTTACCCAGCAGCCAGTGTGGAGCTGTCAAAATTAGCTGATTGCATAAAGTCTGTTCATCAGGACAAATGAAAATAACATCTTGCTTTCCTAAATGCCTGATTTCAATCCCTCAACTTAGTCAGAAATCCACTGCATAAAATACAATTTATTATCATTGCCATGTCACTCAGCATTTTTTGAACAGTTAACTGGATGCTCCCACATGTAATCTCAGTTAATATGTACAACAAACTTCTGAGGTAGGTATTATTTTCCTCATTTTACAAATGAGGAAACTGAGACACTAAGTGTTGGAATTTGAACCTAAACCTATATGACTCAATTTTCACTAATTTCTCTTGACTTCCCCAGTAGAGAGAGGAAAGAAGTTCATAGTCATTTCTCTGGTTTTTAACAGTGATTCTTCAGAGAGGTGATGACACATGAGCATAGCACTAATGGCTTTATAACAAGAAAAAAAAAAGGTGGCAGAAATGGAAAAAAATCTGAATTTGAAAAATTGGTTTCAAGTAAAACGAAACCCCAAGGTGTGGATTGGGGCAGTTGAATGGATACAAAAAAAGAATAGAGAATATGCCAGATATGTTTAAAAATCAGTTGTGCCCTGGCTGGTGTGGCTCAGTGGGTTGAGTGAATGAAAGGGTCTCTGGTTCAATCCCCAGTCAGGAAACACGCCTGGGTTGTAGGTTAGGTCCCCAGGGGGAGGGCGTGTGTGAGGCAGCAACACATTGATGTTTCTCTCCTTCTCTTCCCCCTCCCTTTCCCTCTCTCTAAAAATAAATAAATAAAATCTTTGAAAAAAATTCAGTTGTAAGTCCTGACATCCAAAAAGCTGTAACCATTTAATGTCTTTTCTGAGAGTACTGGATCACAGACTTGGTTTCTAATCTCTGCTCCAACAACCAGCCTACCTATGATCTGGGATCAGTTAACAATCTGTAAAATAAGAATAAATAATAAAATACATCTACCTGACAGAGATGTTTTAAAGAATAATATTGTAACAACAACACTTGAGATCTTATAAGAAAAGCCCCTGCAGTTCAATACAAGACTAACTTCATCAGTGCAGAGGAATCATTCTTAAATGGAAAACAGAAAATCCCAGATAATATGTCAGCTGATCTAAGTTTGGGATCCTGAGGGGTAGCTCCCTTCTAGGAATCCAGAAATAGTTTCTAAACTGCATAATTGAGAGTCAACCAGAGAATTCTGAAGGGTGATGACCAGCCAAAACAGTGCTACAATGACTCATTCATTTATCCATCTATTCAATAAATATACATTGAGCACTTTCTTTGGACTAGAACTGAAGAACTTAATTTTTCCTATTTACTATGGGTTCAAGAATAAAGCTGGGCCAGCGTGAGCACTATTCAGTGGGCCCTATTCCACATAGCCATCTCCAGCCTGAGGCCTAGTGCTCAATGCAGGAGGGGACCCTGGAAAAGGGTAATCTAAAAATCCCCCTCAAGCTTCATACTACTGTGAAATCTACTTCCCAGCTAAATACAATTCTTCCATTTCCTCCAGATGGCCCTGAGCACAGAAGCATAGAATTGTGAATATATACACACAAAGGTTCTGTACTGCTATACTAGATTATTCCCACTGGAATGTGTTCCTTTGTATGATATGAAGTCTTCATATATGTTTATTCTGCCTTTTATTAGACTGTAGTAAACAGCTCCACTCCCTAGGAAGAAACCTACTGTAAACCCATTTGTGGTTGGTCCTCTTTGTGAGCTCCTGCCAAGCTGGTAGAAAGCTTCCCGGTGATTCCATTTTAGTTGGATTGCCTGCAGAGCCTACATTGTGCTTGAAGTGAAGCTTGAAGGGGGCGGGCTGTAAATCAGCTGAGCACGGTCTGGGAGACAGGGAGTATACTAAGGAAGGGTACTGTGTCCCCAAGGAAAGAGAAAACTTAAAAATACCTAAGGTGTACACACACAAATATATAAATATATGAAAAGTAAAGCAAGACCATATTCATCTATTTATAATCTAACACCACACTACTACTGCCAAGACAAAATGTAGTGGCATTTTCCCTTCAACCTAGTCCCTCTGCATTTGGTGGCTTCTGCTAACCCCCCACACCTGCCCCCCTCCACACACACACAATGCAAGCAACCTTGGATACTCATTTTGACCTGATTTCTATTCCATCTGGTCAAACATGTTGGGAGGAGGAGAAGGGAGAAAAAGAAACACATTAGGATTTGCCACTGGGACTAGACCTAGACCCTTGAGTAGCAGCCCACCCTCTCCCACCCCAGGGTGATCCTGCAGTGAGGGAGACATGGAAAGCACCAGCTGGAACCCTGAGACAGAAGCCAGATCTGCCAGCTAACATTTTCTGAGCATCTACAATTTGCCAGTCTCCATCCATTTACAGCTCACATTGAGGGGCCTTGGAAGGCTCTGCAGTGGGCTTCCGGATTGCTGTGTATTCCTATAAATCTGTGCAGCTATTCCTCCTTGCCACAGCCCTAAAGAGGAATCCCTCTTGCCTCTTTTCTCTCTCCCTTCCTGTTCCTCCCCCAAGTTCCTTTCCTTCTTGATCCTGAGAGCCCAGTAATGGGCTCCCTCTTATTACTGGCAGTCTGGCAAAAAAAAAAAAAAAAAAAAGTGAGAAGCAGGTTCCCTTCAGCTGGGGTGGGGAAATAAAGAGGCAAAGTGATGAAAAGAAGTGAGAGTGCTGGAAACAACCCCTGCCATCTCCTCGTACTCCACAGCAGAGGAACAAGTCCTCTTCACACCCAGCTGGAAAGAACAGCCCAGCCCCCAAGTTGCAGAGATGTTTTGACCAGTCACCTTCCGTGATTCTAACTCTGCAAGAGGCCTGGCCTTAGGAAACCACAGGGGGCAAGGTGGGGATTATGGGCTATTACTAGAGAGAAAAGACAGGCTTTGCAGATTGTGCAAATTAGCACATAAAACAAATCAAAATAAAACATCCAGCTCTCCCCCCTGAGAGAAGAGGAGGGAGCAAGCTCTTGGTGACCTTTATTTGGGCCAAGACTGCTTTGTCTCAAGGATGAAGACATGCACCCAGGCTGCTAAGGGAATACCATCAGCTCTCCACCTGTGATGAGGAGTACATTTTCCCACCCCTAAAACTGTTCGTTTTAGTAGCCCATCCTCCCCTAGCCCTTTCCCTTCTTCCCCTTTGTTCTTCCTGATCACAAATAAACTCTCCAGCTTGCTACACACCTAGCTCCAAGGGAAGGAATCAGATTTGCAGACTGGTTGTCCCAACTTTGATTGTGCTGAAAGAAGGGAAGGGTTCCTGTTAGTGACAGGTGTTATGCAGGTCTCAGTCTTCTGCATTACTTGAGGGTGTGGGGTACTCGCTGGGCAACCCCTCCCCCAACTCCCATTCAGTGGCTCCAGAACAGTTGCTCAGCGTGGCCCACAAATGAAATCGCTGTTGTCAAGCTGCTCCTTCCGAGCTGCAAAGTTATTGGGGAGACTGAAGGGTTGGGTGGGGGTGGGGGTCAAGGAGATGGGACCGTGACCTGGGAAGGAAAGAAGGGGAGAGGTATTCGCTATCCCTTGGGGGTGCGTTCCTCATCACCCATTTGCTTCACTTACCATCTCATTGTAGGCATCCTTGCTGAGCCTTGGGGTCAACTTGATAGTCCCCATAAAAACAAAGAAGAGTCCCAGGGCTACTGAGAGGGCCACGACAGTTACGGTTCTGGGGGACGCCATGGAGTCACCAAGGCGGGTCCCAAATAATCTTCTGCTTTGCGCACCCTGTGTGTCTGTCTAACGCTGGCAGTTAACACAGAGAAAGCGAGAGGGAAGCTGCGGAGGCAGCAGGCAACTAGAATGACAAAGGGAGAGGAGGGAGCTTGAGAGAAAAATTGAAAGATCAAGATTCTACCTCTCCCACTACAACAATCGCTGGGTCCTAATGCCCTACGCTAGCTCCTCACTGGCCAAAATCACAGTCTCCAAAGTTAGAAGAATCCCTTAACTGAGATGGAAACTTCAAGTTTTAAATGGGGAAAAGGTAGGTTAGGCTTGGAGCTCACCCCCTGAGCTGCCTCTAGATTGAGGATTAGGGAAGACCTCATTTCTACCACTTCCTATCAGGCTCATTTTTCATCTCTGTAATCCTCTAATTATCAGTCCCTTTTTTCAACCTCTCTCATTTTCTCCCTTTTCCTTTCCCTCAGTCAAATAGTCAGTCCTCAGGATTGCCCAGTGGTTTAACTGCAATGTTTTAAGCTTGGCATTCAGGACCCTCAGCTTATCTTCCAATAGCTCCTATGGCCACATGCCACCCCCTCATGTCCTATCTACTCATGGCCCCCGTACAAACCTGAGCTATCCCACCTCCACTACATTCCTTTCCAGCCTCCATCGCTCTTCACTAACATTCAATCTTTTCTTCAATATCACTTCCTTCATAAACTCTTCCCTGATCCATTCCTACTGGATTTGATTTTTTCTTCCTCTGATTTTCTGCAATAATAACCAATATTTATTGACCATTTACTAAATGCTAGACACTGTCCTTCACTTGTATTAACAAAGTTATCTTTACAGCAACACTGTGAGCTAGGTATGAGCTCCCATTTCATTCATGGAACACTGAAGGACAAGGAAGTTCAATAAGTAACTTGCCCAAGAGTTTACATTAATAAATGGAAAGCCACAATTCAAACCAAGGTAATCATTTCCAGATCCTGGGATCTTAACCACCTCTGTATGTAATATTTTACATCATTAGTATGGCACTTACCTGATACTGCTTAGCACTGTAATTATCCATACATGCCCCCCACACACACCTATTTTGAAAAGCAGTGTTCATTAAGGGAAAGAGAACAGTCTGGAGTCAGACTCAGAAGGTTCAGGGTTTAAATCCCCACTCTGCCATTAAATCTGTGAACTTGGATAAGTCATTTAACTCATCTGAGCCTCCATTTCCACATTTATAAAATATGGATGAAAATTCTGCCTCAAAGGTTTGTTGTAAGAATTACATGTTAGTCAGTTGCCTAGCAAGTGTCTAACGTTTGATTCCTCAGTGGATGTAGTTCACTTCTTGCTTCTTCTGGCTTCCAAATCTACTCTGTAATTAGTTTAGATTACAAGCATTTAAAAGGTAGGAAATATATATATTCTCGTAGTACCTAGAGCAACACCTTTTGTGCACCAGATCTTAAATCTTTTTTAGAAAAAACTGATGATTTTAAATGCAAATATCCCTGGGAGTGGTAATACTTTAAGATTAGCAATCATATATATCATATGGTGAGAGAATTTCAGACCCTTTTCTGATTATAATTCAACCTATAAAGTATTGAGTGCCTACAATGTGCATGCAAAGAATTAGAAACTGTAGGAATGCACAGATAAATGAGTTATAGACCCTGTTCCCAATGTGCTTGTTGTGTCGAAGAAAGTAGGGTGTATTAGAGGAGAGAATTTCTTTATACATACAAGAAAGACTAGAAAGAATAAACCAAAATGCAATATTTTTTTAATCATTTGTTTTCTAAATGTCCTACGTTGACTGTTGCAGTAAAATGAGCACCTAGGAAAGTCCATTTATACAGTTCAGCAACTGATCGATCGATCTATCTATCTATCTATCTATCTATCTATCTATCTATCTATCTATATACATACACACACACACAGTACATACTCTTTTCCCTTTCAAATTATATGATAATGGGAATAATACTATCCATTATAAAATGTATATAATACTGAATAATAAACAGTATAAGGAAAAATACCTCTTGATCCCAACATGGAGTGAGATAAACATTATTCATATTTTGTTCAATATTTTAAATTTACCTTTTTCTTATGTACCTCTATAAGTACAAAATAGATATAAATATTTTTTTCAAAATTTGACCTACTATAGAGTCAGTTTTAAGCCCTTTTTTTCACTTGTTAGCATGTTGCCATATTATTAGACTGCTTCAAAAACAAAATCTTTTAAAATGATTGCATAATACTTCAGCATCATTTGCATGTACTATAATTAATTTAACTACTCTCTTCTTGTTAGATATTGATGTTTCCATGATAGTTCCTTTTGCAAGGGAAGATGTGATGCATTTTCTTATATATAATATTTTTTCTGAATTCCTGAATTTTTCCTTAGGATAAATTTCTAGAAGTCTAATCAATCCAAATTACAAACTTCTTATTCATATATATGAAATATATATTAAGAGCTAACATTTACTTATTACTAAGAAGATGCCAGAAAGTATCCTCAGTGACTTGCATATATTGTAAGATTAGTACTGTTAATTCTTGCCACTTTATGCATAAGGAAATGGAGTAAGGAATGAAGCAGTTCCCTGAATTCAGATCAGGGCTGTCACCTTTTGGGGTTTTGAACCTAAACCTGTGTTGTTGCTCAGTATGCTGCTGCTGTTCCTTTAGTTCATTTAAGGCAAGGGTGTCAAACTCATTTTCACCAGAGGCCACATCAGCCTCGTGGTTGCCTTCAAAGGGCTGAAATAATTTTAGGACTATAACTGTAACTACTCCTTAACTGTTAAGAGTTGAAATTACATTCGGCCCTTTGAAGGCAACCGTGAGGCTGATGTGGCCCCCGGTAAAAATGATTTGACACTCCTGATTTAAGAGATATGAATATTTAAAATGTTATTTTTAAAAATTTTTAATTTTTATTGATTTGGGAGAGAGAGAAAGAGAAACATCAATTGGTTGTTACACTTATTTATGCATTTATTTGTTGATGCTTGTACGTGCCCTGACTGGGAACTGAACCTACAACCTTGGTGTATCAGTACAAAGCTCTAACTAACTGAGCTATGTGGCCAGGATGTAAAAGATTCTTAATGCATATTACATGCTTTCCAGAAAGGAAATTTACACTGACATCAGCAGTATAGAAGTGTGTGTGCTTCACCACATCAGATCTGCATTGAGAATTTCAGTTTTTCATCTTCACTAATTTCATTCATTTAAAAATTTGTATTTCATGGAATATTTGTGTGTTAAAACATTTTTATACATTTATTAGTTGTATGTATCTCTTCTGTTTATGTCCTTTTCTATTTTTATTTTGAGTGTTGGAATTTTTGATTATTTCATAGGAACTCTTTATATCATACTGACATCTGTCATGTTTTAAATATTTGTCCCAGTTGGTTTGCCACTAAATTTGATGGTGTCAATTCTAGAAATACTTTTATGATTTTTCCATATTTTATGCTTAGAAAGTTTTTCCCAATCTCAAGATTAAACATCTGCCTACATTTTCTTAAAGCTGTCTTGTGTGATTTTTTTACATTTAATACTGATGACTAACTCAGACCTCATTGGTTCATGACGCCACCTTTATTGTGTATCAGGTTCTTATCTTTTTACTAGGTCAATCTCAAGGCTTTCTTTTCTTTTTTAAGGGGATTTTAAAAAAGATTTTATTTATTTTTTAGAGAGGGAAGGGAGGGAGAAATAGAGAGAGAGAGAGAAACATCAATGTGCGGTTGCTGGGGGCCGTGGTCTGCAACCCAGGCATGTGCCCTGACTGGAAATCGAACCTGTGATGCTTTGGTTTGCAGCCCACACTCAATCCACTGAGCTATGCCAGCTAGAGCCTCAAGGCTTTCTTTTCTGTCCTGCTGATTTCTTTGTTGATTCCTATGACAGCACTATAATGTTTTAGATATTATAATGTATATATATATTTTAATGTTTTATAAGCCAAGTCTTCCATGATTAGTTTTCTTTTTCAAAAATTATTTTCTATTCTCCCCTATTCATTCTTTTAGGTAAACTTTAAAATCACTTTATCATGGTAAAATAACTTTGACTTTTAACTGGATTGAATTAAACATATAATTAATTTTTTAAAAGTTGATCTCTTCTTTCCTTTTTTAATCTATGTACTTTGTAATTATTTTGTTAGTTTTATTTTTTATTGTTGTTCAAATATAGTTGTCTCCATTCCCCCCCCCTACTTTACTCCATCCCAGCATCCCCAGCTCCTACCCTCAATACTACCCCCCTTTGGCTTTTCCATGTGTCCTTCATACATATTCCACCCAAAAATATGGCATCAATTTCCATTTACTCAAATCCTGGTTGCTGAGAGATATACAAATATCCTTTTTTAAAAAAAAATAACCCTGACCCCTCTGTACACACATTTTTTAAGACTTTATTTATTTATTTTTAGAGAGGGAAGGGAGGGAGAAAGAGAGAGAGAAACATCAATGTGCAGTTGCTGGGGGCCATGGCCTGCAACCCAGGCATGTGCCCTGACTGGGAATCGAACCTGCGATGCTTTGGTTCCCAGCCCGCACTCAATCCACTGAGCTACACCAGCCAGGTAAATATATATTTTTTGTAAAGCCTATTCACTTTTTAAAATTATTCCTAGGGATTTTATGCTATTTTCTGTTTGTCATGAATGGATATTTTTTCTCTGTTTGTATTATATCTCTAACTGGTTGTTGCTGGCTTACAAGGAAATTATTGATTGGTATTCAGCCACTTTGCTGAACTCTTTTCTAAACTCACTTGTTAAATCTATCAGTGTTTCAATTGATTCCCTTGGGTGTTCTCTGGATAGGCAACTGAATCAGCTGCAAATAATGATGATTTTGTCTCCTTTCCAAGAGTTATACTACACTTCTTCTTTCACAGCTTACTGTGTTAGCTATAGGCCAGCTTCTAACATTTCCCTGGCCTGGGGAAAGAATACAAATGGTGGCCCACTTACCACACTGTCAAGGAACCATGAATTGGAACACAAAGAGCAGCAAGAAAGCCAATGCTTGTTACTATTGGGAAATCATCATTGTTATGGGAGAATCTATCACTATTGAGAGAGGAAGAACTTGACAAATTAATCTGCCTTTTCCCTTACTAAACACTTCTGCTTAACTTCTCCCTGCGTATCAAAGCAGTGTTTAACATCAGCAGCAGTATAACTCACAAACCTTCATGTCATTTGGATGCATTTGCCTTTTGTTTCAAGTACATGGTGCAAGAGATGTGAAATATTGCCCTTATAGTTGAATGATGTTAATTGTGACAGCATAGGTTTAGGGTTATGTGTTGTGTACTGGATCCTGAGTGACACAAGCACCCATGTGTCATTTAATAAATTTATTTTTGTATAATTGCAATACCAGGGATCATCTAAAGCAGGAGTGTCCAACCCAAGGCCTGTGGGCCATATGCGGCCCAGGACAGCTATGAATGCGGCCCAACACAAAATTGTAAATTTACTTAAAACATTACTTAGTTTTATTACTTAGATATGTACATTTTCTATATAGTGATCACAAACTTGGGACCTGCTCAATGATTTTAAAAGATTATTGAAATGACTGCCGAATAATTAGGGTTAAATGATGCCTTTTTTGCTTGTCTGTGGTGCTGGATATCATGAAAATTATGCATGGACCTTTTTACTGCTCATCAGTTTTTGTTAGTGTTTGTGTATTTAATGTGTGCCTAAGGCAACTCTTCTTCCAGTGTGGCCCAGAGGTGCCAAAAAGTTGGATGCCTTTGCTCTAAAGCATGGGTCTCAGAGCAGAAGCCCTGCTTACCTAGTTGTTAAGAATAATATTCTTTACTCAAAACACTACTAAGCACTTTTAAATGGCAGCAGCCTAGCATTGTCTTTGACTGTAGTCAAAGAGCAATTTCACCCAATAAAGTTCCCTAGGTCAAGTGAGTGACAGAGCAGGTCAGTCACCTTCCCACTCCCTCCCTTGCCTGTCTGTCTTTCTACCTGTCCCTGTCACTCCTTATCTGTTGGGATTCCTTCATGCAGTCCAATGTTTTCTCCTACTCATCTCAAGAGCTCAAGATTCTACCTGGGTAAAGGTGAACCCTTGTGCTTTAGGATCTTCAGGGTTCACCCCTGGATTCTACAGCTCCTTGCATCCAACCTATCACTGAGTGGGGTGCACTTGTGTGAGGTGGGTAAGGGGTGGTGTAGACTCTGGTGCTATTGATGGTTTTGTTTGTAGCCACCAGGCTCAGACTGTAATAGGGTACAGCACAGAGATCCTCTGAAATATTCCCCACAAACCTCTATTGGGGGAAGGGCAAGTGGACGATAAGGTTTAAGATACTTTGCCTAACAATGGCAAGTTGATAGCTTTGCTGCAACCCTAGGCAAAAGATGTACATGACTTTCAGAAAGTATAGTGACTCATGACATAGCCAGGGGAGGCTGATATCCCGGTGTTATGGGGAACTCTTGCCCTAAAAAAAGATAGCAGCTGCAAGAAGGTGAAAGATATAGTGGGTGGGGGGAGACTGGCAAAAGTAGCATATCATGGATTTGTGGGAGATGCTTGGAGTTGAACTTAACTATGACCAGGAATACAGACTTCTGCTTCTCTGAAGGACTCATGAAGAAGCCACTTTCTTAGGACGTGTGCCTCCCTGGACTCCACCATGACCCAGTGTAACATGGCATATGTTTCCCTGAACCACAGCATGGAGGCTGAGAACAGTACACCCAAGACCCTGAAGGGTAGAGCTGCTGCAAGAGGATGGCGACTCTGAAACACACAAGAGCACCTTCCAGAGAGGATGAAGATCTGTTTGTGCATCTGGCTTAAAAAACGATAAGGATATGGGGAACTTCTGGGCATGGTTTTGGTTTTAGCCTGATGGGGAGCAAGGGAAGTGCTGGATCTAGTTGGAGAACAGGGCTCTCAGCAAGAGTACTCTCAGCACCCCCACCCCACCCGAGGTTGGAATCCTGTAAATAAAAACATGTTTCCTTCAATACTAATTGTTGGGTCATGCATCAAGACTCCATGTGGACAACCCTCGACTTGGTCGATTACAAGACCACATGCTGGGACTAGAAGGTGGGGTTCCTGTATAGGGTGGATATTTACATAGCTGCTTATGTTCTGTAAAAATAAAAGGGAATCTCATTCTACAAGCAGGTGGGGATGGAAGTGAGTGCCTTGTCTTTCCTCCAGCAGCTTCCTTTCATTTCCTCTCTGCAACTTCCTCACCTGGAATTTCTACATTTCCCATGGACCATTTTATCATTACATTAGGAAATTATGCTTATAGATGTGAACTGTATCTTCTTTGAAAAACACTGTCCAGGGTGCAATGAATATGACTCTCATGTGCCTTATCTTTAGCTGCTAACAGAGACTCACCATGAGATTGCAAATTTTATCTTTATTTGGTTCTTGAGGTGAAATGGAATACTAGATTTTTAAACTTGACTTAAAACTGGACTGAGATCTAATAACTGGTCCCTACAAAGAGGTTGTCTTCTTTGATGTCTCTTAGGGCCTGAGAATTTCTGTTCTTGATACATTTCTTTCTTTATATCCTTTCTACCACTTGGATATTTGTACCTTTCTGCTTCAACTGTCAAGTTCTCTAGGTGGTTTCTGCACCAGGAATCACAAACTCACATGACTACAGAGTTAATATAAATGTGTGAACCTGTAAGACATTAGGCAACAGGTATGAAGGTTTTTTTTTTTTTTTGTATTGTGACCCCTGGATACTCTAGAAATTCTAGGGTAACAGCTAATGAGGCCATCAGTTACAGTGCAGACCATCTTACATTCTTCAGTAGTTCTCAAAATATATCCTGAAAACCCCAAATGGTCTATTATTTTCTTGAGTTGCCTTGTGGGCTGGTCTCTTGGAGTATTAATGTTACTTTATTTTTGGTTTGCTTATACTTGGTGTCTTATCCAAAGAAAAATCATTTTCCCCATTTGTTATGGGAGAGGTTTACAAGGTAGATGTTCTGCAGAGTCATTTGCCTTGTCATAGTGGTCCTAATTGAAAGATTGTGAGATCCACAGCAAATTTGGTACAACACCCATATCTCCCATAGGGTCACAGCCACATGACTTGCTCTGTAGGTTGAAGTGTGATGCCTTAATTTTATCAGTAGCTACCATCTAGTGAGTGATGACTCTGTGCTGGGCATTGTACAATTGTAGTGCATTACATACACTGGCCCATTCAATCCTTGAGATGGCCCTATGAAACAAATGTAATGGATTCTATTATTATGCCTATTTTACAGATGGAAAAATTGAGACTTTGAGAGGGTAGGCCATTTGCCCAAGGTCATTTTCTCATGAATGGCAGAGCTAGAAATGAAGTGTGCACAACAGCAGAGCCTATTTTAGGAACATTATTGATTCTTAACATTGCCTGACATTAGAATCACCTGCAAATTTGTTTTTAATGCCTATAAGCAGGGCCCATCTGCAGAGATTCTGATTTAATTGGTCTGGAGTAGGGTCCACAGTACTTGTATTTTGTAAAAGCTTTCCAAGAGATTCTACTGTGCAGCCACACTAATGAGTCCTGCACTCTGCTTTGTTGCCTCAAAACCTAGTGACCTCAGCTGTATCTCAGGGAAATACAATGCACATGGTGGAAAATGCGTGAAACAGGAAAAGAGAAACAAGGTTATGGTGGGATGAGTGTTATGTTCAACATATGCCTCTCTTTGTCTCGTGAAGGCAACATATAGCTTGAACAACAATCTCTAAGGAGAGTTTGCTCAGTATTGGCTCTTTCCTCAGCTTCACAATTAGTGCTAATCAAGACATTACATGGCATCAGATTGAATGTGTCAGTTATATCATAACCCCAACTGATAAGTAGCTATACTCAGTGAACACTGCTCTTCACCTTTAACTTTTTGAGTTGTTTCCAAAAGAAAACTAAGATGATACTATACATGCATCAGCTCTTTGTAGCTGTCAGGACTAAGTTGGAATCTGAGCTTAAGCCAGGTATATCCAGCTCTTTCTACATATATTTTGTGAGCGCTGCCTATGTGCTGTGTTCTTTTCCACAGTGCGTTTCCAGCCAATTGTCTGGCTTTCCTGGAGAGGCCGAGGAAGTCACTGAAGCCGACACCTCAGAACTTACCCAGTGTGTTGCAACAGATCAAGGCCCGGCAGATCCAATCTTGCCTCTGGGAGATGGAAGCAAATGCTCAGAGCCATAACGGATGCTTAACATGCCTTTATTCATGGGTGAGTGAGCCATGCACGCTGCAAGCTGTGTATCTAACTAGTGGGAAGCCCCTACTTAAGTACTATAGGGAAACAAAGCCAGTAAACTGCCAGAACATTACATAACATAATTCTGCAAATGCGAGCCCACTTCATGTTATGAGAACAGTTTATCAGACCCAGTCTCAAGGCTATGAGAACACTGGTTATCAGACTCCTCCAAGGCTATGGGAACACTGCTCCCCTTAGTTAACCAGACACCTGGACAAGGAAGCCAGACTGCCTCCACTTACCCTACACTCAGGATCCCTGAGCACTGAGCCATGAGAGAGCAAGTCCTGTGTGCTTCATTATAACTGTAATCTGTTTTGCTCGTGACTAGAGGCCACAGAGTATAGAGTGAAGGTCCTCCACTCCAGCAACATCAGCATCACCTGGGAACTTGTTACAAATGCAAATTCTCAGGCCCTGGCCCAGAACCAGCTGAATCAGAAAGTCTGGAGATGGGAGCCAGCAATTTGCTTTAACAAACCTTCCAGTTCCTTCACAGAATTGTTGAACATAAGGGGGGGCACCTTGAAAGCAATGTAGTCCTACCACTCCACTGAACCTAATAACAGCTCTTAAAATATACAGGTGCATAGTATCAGGGAAGAAAGTAGAGATGAGGGGCTGAGGATGGAGATTTGGAGAGGACTAAAATTATAGCCTCTTGGTAGTTTTAGAATTTGTGCCCTTGATGCTGAATCCAGGCATGAAGTTGAAGTTCATGTACTGATAGCATTCTGGTGTGGAGCAGGACATGGGATAGATGCCCCTATATTATTTCTCTATATATAGCTCTGAAGGATGAGCAGCCATGATTGGAATGCTGTTGAAATTGAGTTGCAAATTTCAACATTATAAAAAGCAAAGTGTTGGGGCCTTATTAAGTTAAAAAATGAACATCAGCACCAGCCATGTAAATCTGATGTACCTGTCACCCTAGCAACCAGAACATAAAGGTAGCTAGGTAGTTTGGTGACAGTTTCCAGGGTAATACCTCCCGCATACAACATCAGAGCTTTCCTATTATGTTAACACTTTCTCCACGTGCCCCCTGGACTTTCACTTGATGTTCCACTATCATCTCCCTCTCCTGAAAGACTCCCTTTCTGACTTTCCTATTTCCAAGTGCCAGTGCCAGTGCCATTCTCTTAAGTACTACTGTCAAAACCCTTGATATTTAGCATGAACTGAAGGACTCCCAAAGTAATATGTATCTCCAACCTGAAGAGATACACTTCACAAAATATTAGACACACAAATCAAGAAATGATAGATGCTTTGATTGAAAAAAATTTTAAAAGCTCACAGTGGATGAAACTAGCCATCTGTAATTCTTCTCTGAAGTGACTTCTTGGAAATATAATTTGTACATATATTGCAATGAAATTAAGATGTTTTCCAATATCTCACCTGGGAGCTACCAATCTAGAATGCAATTCATATAAGATGAGCTGTTACCTTGGCAACTGTAACATGTAATGAGGATAGGAGTCAGGTAATATTGTAATGACAGA
This sequence comes from Tonatia bakeri, assembly GCA_004024845.1. Classification (NCBI taxonomy): domain Eukaryota; kingdom Metazoa; phylum Chordata; class Mammalia; order Chiroptera; family Phyllostomidae; genus Tonatia; species Tonatia bakeri. Next base: position 193,502 of record PVIA01000887.1, read on the forward strand.
AGATTCTGTTAAGTAGTTAGAGATGGTGGAAAAAAGAACATGGGAGAGTCAATGTTTATCCAGTACTATTCAAGTAACAGGAACAGTGATCTGGTAGGTGTGTTACAAATAACCTAGTCAGCCAAGGCTGGTGTGGCTCAGTGGATTGAGCCCCCGCCTTCAAACCAAAAGGTCACTGATTTGATTCCCAGGCAGGCAATATGCCTGGGTTGCAGGCCAGGCCCCCACTAGGGAGCACATGAGAGGCAAACACACATTGATGCATCTCTCCCTCTCTTTCTCCCTCCCTCTCCCTCTCTAAAAAAGTATATAAATAAAATCTTACCCCCCCCAAGTCCCGAAGTAACCTAGCCAAAGAGCCCTCAAAACTATTTAGCTCCATATGCTCAAATCGCAAGTGACCTTTTCTGATTTCTAGTTTGGTTTCACAGGTACATTAATAGCTGGTAGGTATAACCCCAGATAGGAGATAAGAATATTTCAGTCACTAGAAACTACATTCTTCATCAGAACTTGGCTTGTAAGCCAGTTTTCTATAAAACCTCTTAGTGTAAATTAGTCCCTAAGAGTCTAAATAACTTCCATGGGAACTGATAAAATCTACTTTTCAGTTTCACAGTCTCGTCTATGGGACTTTCAAGATTCATCAACTTACTTTTTTCTCTGATATTTTACTTTTTTCTTTATTATCAATGTAATGCCTGTCCATTGTAAAAAGTTTGGAAAGTATAGAAATGAAAAAGAAGCTGACAAATGAATCACCCCCAAGCTCACTATCTAAAGTAAACAGTATCTAGATTAAACAGTTGGCATATTGCCTTTGAATGCATTTTTATTCACAAATTTCAGATCATACTGAATGAAGAATTCTTTTAGAAGTTTTTTAAATATTTTATTTATTTATTTTTAGAGGGAGAGGAAGGCAGTGAGAAAGAGGGGGACAGAAACATCAACATGTGGTTGCCTCTCATGTGCCCCCTACTGGGGACCTGGCCTGCAACCCAGGTATGCGTCCCAACTGGGAATCGAACCAGTGACCTTTTGGTTCACAGGCTGACACGCAATCTACTGGGTCACACCAGCCAGGGCTGAATGCACAATTCTTTATTCTACCTTTTTCAGGTTGCTGTGTTGTCACCATTCAAGGCCAGGCAAATTCATGGTATTCGTGCAGTCAGAAAAATATTCATAAAGCCATTGGGATGTCTGGCATGCCTTTATTCATGGATGGGCAAGCCACACATGCTGCAAACTGCGTGCCTATTTACATGTCTCATGTCATGGCCCTTGCTCCCCAGTGTGTCACCCATCATGGCACCTGTCCCCTTGTGTGCCTTTCATCATCATTGCCCTAGCAGGGAGCCCCTACCTGTTTAAGTACTAGAGGAGAACAAAGCTGGCAAGATGCCAGAACATTACATAACATAACATAATTGTGTGCATGTGAGCCCACTTCATGTTACAGGAACAGTTTATTGGACCCAGTGTCAAGGCTATGAGAACACCAGTTATCAGGCCCCTCCAAGGCTATGGGGACACTGTTTCCCTTAGCTACCCAGACACACCTGGGTGAGGAAGCCAGACTGCCTCCACCTACCCTAAATTTGCCTTCTTCACATATTTCCATATCATTACAAACTTACAAAATACAAAATTTTAAGTTAAATTTTTTTATTGAAATATAATGTATATACAGAGAAGTGTACATATCCAAAGAGTACATACAACTCAATAAATTTTCATGAAGTGAACACACCTGTATGAACAACACTCAGATGGAGAAATAGAATATTATGAGCTCTAAGAAGCTCCCTAATGCCTTCTGCCAGCCACCCCCCAAACCCTTAAGGTAATGACATCCTAAGTTCTAACATGATACCATGAATGTAATTTTTAGTGGCTTTGCAATAATCTATGGAGAGACTATATTTTATGTAACCATTCTCCATTTCTCTAATGTTGGGCCTTAACAATGCTTTTTATTTTTAATCATGAAACTCTTTAGCATATATTTTTGTTTACATCTCTACTTCTTAGAATAGATTCCTTGAGATGGAATTTTTGGGGCAAATGTTATGAAAATTTTAAAGGCTCTTACTTCTAATTGCTTCCTGAGAAAGCTGTATCAATTTCCAACTTTTCCAGCAGTGTGTGAGAGAGCCTGCCTTACTGTCTATATACTTTGAGGACTATCAGTGCTTCTTAAATCTTCACCAGTCTGATAGGTAAAATAATATTATCTACTTGATATACTTTGCATGCTCTGTCCTTACCAGTGAGGTAGAACAAAACACTTCTTTTTTTTACCTTATATTCCTTTTATTAAAATTTTATTTTGAGAGTACATTTATTAAAGCTGGTAACAGTGAAACAAGGACTAGCTTAGGATAGAAGCAGCAGGAGAGAGCCCAGGTTAGGCTACTGCTGTCAGTTCAGTGGAAAGTCAAAGAAAGGGGGCCTTGGAGACAGGTTCGGGGGCAAGCCCCAGGTGAGCTACCACTGCCCATTGCTCCCCTGGTTGCAAGTCTTGTGGGGACATTTAGAGTTTAGGAGAAAGAAAATCCACTTGAAAGGGAGATTCAGGTGGTTATGCCCCAAGGAGAGCACACCTACCTTACATTTGTTTTCCTGGGAGTCATCTCTCCATGCCTTTTCCCAGGTCTCTATTGAGGTTGTCTTCTTCATATCAGTTTACATAAGATCTTTATACAGTAAATGACCCTTTGCTATACCTGTGTATCTTTTTCTGTTTGATTGTTGTTTATGATTTAATTTAATTACATTTTTGTCATATAGAAGTTCTTAAGGTTTATGTAGTAAAATCTACCTCCATGGTAGATTTTTCAAACTGCTTTTCAGTTTAGAAAGTCCTCTTCCATCCAAATTTCAGAATAATCATCTTTATTTTATTTTGGGGCTTTTACAATGTGATATTTTTGACTTTCAACTAATTCATCTGGAATTTCAGTTGATGCATGGTAGTAAGGCTGACACTTGAGTGGGCATCAACTGGGGTACTTGTTACAATGCCAGATATTCCTAAGCCTTAGCCCCTGAGATTTGGATTCTATAGGTCATAGGTGGGCTTAGGAACCTTCATTTGTTACAATCACCCAGCCAATTACATTGCAGATGGGCCCCATCCACATTTTGAGAAATTATTTATAGAATGCAGTGTCGCCTGCCATAGTTCATAGAGTTGGCACCTCCCATCTTGATGACTGCAGCAGTCTTTCTCTGCTTCCAGGTTACTGCGCCTTAAAATCCATCCTACACATGGCTCCTAGAGTTCTTTCCTAGAAACATCTTATGAAAAACTCTTCATTAGTTGGTCATTGTTAAAGGAACTTGACCAAACCCCTCATTCCAGCACTTGAGGACCTTCATTATCTTCCTGAATCCATTGATCTGATCAGCTGGATCTCCAGTGACTCCAGAACCACTCCCCTATCTAGCAAGATCTGCCTCCTCATGGGCCTGCAACACATATTGTTCATTTATGTTTCCATGCTTCAGCCTCCACCTCCTTTCAGGTTATTCAAATCCTATGCATTTAAGTCACTTCTCACATTCTCTTCCAAGATCACTGCTTTCCTAGAATTACCAAACCCATTTTTATGTATTTTTACTTCATGTGTTTTATCTTCCCATCAGGTCACACACTCACAAGGACATAGTCTATGTGTCTATCCCTCATAGCCTCTATCACAATCCTAGATGAAAGGAAAGCACACCTGAAGAATGTGGTTAATGGAACCAAACCAGCCCTAACTGCCAAGTGATTTTAGTACATGTTATTTCTGAGAGCTAATGCTGTAGCCTCTCAGAAATGTTTTGCTTGGACCAAAATGAGAATGACAAATTTATAGACACTTCATTTTGTTGTGGTTTTATTTGCTGATAAAGTTAAGCAAAGTTTATCTTGGTTTCAGTTCTTATTGTATTTAACAACACTGCTTCTCACCTATGACATATCCATTTATTAACTTTCTGGTTGGAGAGTCTAACCTTTTCTTTAATATGGGATATTTCTTTCCCCTCTTACATATGCAATGATTTCTCCTTTATAGAAGAACATGCTTTATCAGATTAAATAAATATAAAAGGGTTAGTGGCTAAATGATTACATTATAGCTTCCTTAATCTCTTTTCTCTCTTTAGGGTCTGCCTTCTCCAATGACAGACCTGCTTTAAATAAGTTTGCTTGGATGCTCAGAACAGGTGGTGGTGGGATGAGTGAAGATAAGCCCTCTCTCTTTCAGTAGACAAGGTGGTATTCAGTTTAACTCATCAGATCTTTACTGAGTGCCTACTGGGCACTTGGCTCTGTGCTAGGCAGAACAAAGAAAGCCAAGATGAGAAATGATAAAGGAGCAGAGGGGAAAGGGGAGAAGAAAGGGAAAGAAGAGGCAAGAAAAAGAGTATAGCTGGCTATTCCTATAAGTGGCAACTAAAAGAAGAGAAAGGGAAAAGAGAACCAAAGGTGCAGTCTCTAGCACGTTCTCACTCTATAGGGCTGTGCAGGCTAACAAACCCAAAGCAATGGTTTGAGCTCATATTTTGCTTAAGGGCCATGAGAGCAGTTAGAAAGGCCACGATTTGAGCTAAGCATTTACCAGCTTCAGCCTTTAGAATGGGAAGTAAAGGATCCCTCCTTTTTTTAAAGGTATATATACATGTGTCTGGATGTGTGTAAATACACATAGTGAATAAAATTATTTTGAAGGATAATAGGCAACATTTATTGTGTGTGCTTACTCTGTTGTAAGCATTTGTATGTATTAAATTATTTTAATGTTCACCACAACTCTGTGAGGTAGGTGCAATTATTATGGACGTTTTTTCAGATGAGGAAACTGAGGCACTGAGCAATTAAGTAACTTGCCCAAGTTCACACAGCTTATAAGTGGTAATCTGGGCTTTGAGCCTTGGTCTAGGTGACTTAATGTTTGCTGTTATTTGAGGTACTGATCCATGTTTAATCTACTGCTGTACTCACTAGGGCTGATGCATTGTCCAGCACATAACAGACTTCTTATGTTCCGAATAAATAAATAACTGAAATGTTGACCATAGAGAGTTTTCTTTTTAAGCCCAATTACTATTAGGAATACCCAGTGTAATTACATGTAGGTTCACTTGCTGTACATTTTACTCTATTAGAGCAACATTTTTTTACAACACATACATGTGTGCATCTTTCAATGTTCTCTTACCCATTTGGCTGGGCTCATGGACCCTTGAAAACTGAGAGGAATCATTGAATGAATGTAGTACAGGAGGTAGTAAATGAACTAGTGGTTTCTGGCCTCCTTCTGAGTTCTGTAGTTGGAGAAAAGAATTCTTTCCCTGAGGTTTTAGTATTTAGTAGCCTTGCCTGAGGTCCACTTACAAACTAGGTCTACCTTGTCATAATAGCATAATACTTTTAGGATGCAATACCAAATAGAGGGAGAAGGAATTCCTGACAAAAAGCCTATGACCCCAAATAGGGCTGCCTTTTATAAAAGGTTGCAATTTGAGAAAACCCTCTTCATCTTCAACCCATTGTGGTTCTGATGCCTGCAATTCCACCATTAAAATCTATTCTTTTAGTTGAAAGAGTTAAACCACAAGCACCCAGGAGCAGGTATTAACACTTTAA